>LD357726.1:26471-38362 GCA_001465055.1 Ptychodera flava
CACCCAAAAACAGGAACTTCACGACCAAGATATTCTACACACAAGGAAGATCAATATTATAGGAATACTTTTTAGGGATAAAAGAAAAATCGTGTTTTTATCTCAAAATACCAAAACAAAGGCGGAAAGCTACCTTAATATGTCATAAATGGTGTCTCTCTTGATAGGAATGGACTCAAACAGTTGCATCTTGCCTTCAGTGAATTCTTCCAAGTTGTGTGTGACGTCACGCAGGTAGAAATAGAGCTTGGTGTAATATGAATGCACTTCTGAGATGGGGATGTCTGTGTCGTTGATTATATTCCAAAGTGGTGTTGTGATGAATTTTGAAATTAAACTAAGTGCTTTGCAGCCATCGATGAAAAATGGCACCTTGAGATCGAAAAGAACTGCTGCAAGGAGACGATTTCCTTCTGTGCCTGCTTTGTTAAGGAATTCTAGCATTTTTGAGTGAAGAAAATAAACTTGACTGGCATTACTGAAGAGAATATTGAAGCTATTTCCTTTGTACGGTGCTACAGGTAGGGTAAACATCAAATTATCCTTGAGAAACTGTCTGAGGTATGTTTTGAAACGACCATGGCATCCACTTTTTTCGTCGCCTCTTCATGCAAAGGCCTTGCAGGCACTTCTCACCAGTCGCAGTGTTCCTGGTTCTTTTTTTTGAGCTACTTCCGGTGAAAAATATGGTATTTGATCTTCAAAATGACCCACTTCAGCCTGTAAAACTGCCTTCTGTGTTACATCTGCCATGTGGACTAGGGTGTGTAGCCCTCAGAAAAAGTTGTTCAATTTGTCGAGAGCCTTTTTACTTCCTTCATCTAGTTCACCGTAGTTTGGTATGACTTGTGGCAGGATGGAGAGTCGGTATTCCTGTAGAATGGTGTTGAATCTGGTTTCAGTGGCAGCCATGTCGCTCATAGTATTCTGGATGTTTGAAAGGATTTTCTTTGATGTGGTGTTGTCTGTAGATGATGATACCTGGTCGATGTCTTCTAGGATGGTGGTGAATGTGTTCATGGTGTGTTCAGCTGATTTTGAGGCAAGCTCTCGTAATCCCAGTACATACCGTAGTTGATATCGTCACTGTCTGTGGCTGAATATGCACCATTCTTATGGCCGTGCTTGCTAGTTTCATCTGTATGTAATGTGGTGTTTCTTTTGTTACTGAAGTCCTTGGCAACCTGTGATCTTGAGATGAGGGATCGTTCTATGTTCCACTTTGTTGACAGTTGATGGTGATGGTATTCTGTTGGGTTTTTTTGTGACCAACTTCAGGCATGCTTCTATCACTTGCCCTACATGCTTGGCTGGAACGTGATATTGTAATAGTGTATAAACACACACATGCTCTTCTGGTTCAAACTGTCTTGTTTCCTCATTAAACAACTTCGCTACCTCTTTCTTTCTGTAATACTTGATTTTCTTCTTCTACAACCAATAATCTTTCTTTTAGTTGTTTCATCTCGGTATCTCTTCTCCTTGTTTGTTTTATGCTATCATCACATTCCAATTTGGCACATTTGTTTCGCCAGTAATCCTCTCTTGATGCTGCACGTTTCAAATCTTTTTTTTTCCGATAGCGACTATGCAGAGACATTGCTTTTGATGACATTTCCTGCATATCTTCTATTTGTTGAGTTATGGTGTCTTGCATACCAGTCAAAGTGGTCTTTAAATCTTTCAGCTGCCAGTGAAGAAGAAACGTTGGAATACGTTTGTTCTGCAAAGTGCTGATTATTTGCGCTGGTAAATGGCTGATTCCTTTTCAGGGCTTGAGAGCACATGTTTTCAGATCTGATTGGAAATCTATAAATCTCCTGTAAAAAAGACTGGAGCATGGCAGCACCCTTCACACGAGATTTACTTTTGTTTAATTTTTTATACTTGTCATTCAGTCTGGACAATGACTTCTGATAGGACTCTATCTGATCAGAGAACACGTCGTGGTTGTTGCAATGGTCACATGTACAGTGGAGATTTTCTCTTTGAGAATGAAGCCATATTGCAGCTTCAGAATGGCCCCTTTCCTTCACTGTCTCCAATATGTATTTGTTTGTCACGCCTTTACATTGAGTAACCATATTTTAGAGTAAAAACTAAAAAAATAAAAAAAATAAAGGAAATAAAAACAAAGCAATCAACCAAACCAACCACAAATATTTAAAACAGGGTAAAATGAAATACAACAACATAAACGGGCAATAGCTGTGACTTGCGATGAATTACCAACTATTTTGGTTTTATATATCAAGAACAGTTTCTTGTTTTTCTCCCTATACCACATGTTGAAATCTGAAATTTTAAGTTTGTGAACGTAATAATATGTACATACAAAACCTGCACTATTATTGTTGAAAAGTGAATGTACGACCTCATGAACAACGCACTTGAAAGGTATATACACTGCAGTCACAAGCTAAGTGATGGATATTTACATATGTTATTGGGAGTAGAGTGAGGACATGTTGTTGATATATAAAACAAATATAGCAAAACATTCATTAAAACTTACAGGTACTGAAAGTTAGCAATGCACCATTATTCAGAACAATTCAAAATGAAAAGCCGTAGTAAACATGCAATGAAAACCTTGGACATATTATTTAGTACAACTGTGTGGACTGCCATAAATTCAAGTCATATTTTTAGTAATAGGCCTAAGTTAGTATTTGCGGTGCATTGCTACCTTATGAAAAAATAGTCAATTAGACATAAATAACTTTAACCAAATGATGAAAAGAAAGTTACCCTTCCTACAAAGAATTTAAAACACTGGCAAGTACAATTAATCTCAAGGTAACTGTTTTATTATTCTTTTGTATTGTACTTATTACAACAATTGTAAAACTTTAACAAGAGACATACAAGTATTCAGTTAATTACTCATATTACTAAGTACTATGCCCACTTAAGAACTTAAAAAGTGGTCAGAGTCTTTTTTAGTTCCCGAAAATCCCGAATCTGACGCAAAATTCAGCAATCCAAAATTTGATGTTAAATAAAACTTTATATAGATGGTATACCGGTACATGACAAGAACTGTGATCTATTAAATGAAATGTAAGATTCCAATGCATGTGCAACATGCACAACTGTAATGTCACCACCAGGACTTTCATTTACAAAAGTAACAAGGGGTGCATCTATGGCTGGATCAAACGTACGGCAAAGTAACTTTTCAATCATGTCCTGTAAGACATGACCTATACTACTATCGAATAAAATATTTAAATAATAACAAAGTTTCTCTTGCTTGGGTGCACAACTTTATCATCGAGAAGTGATAACAAAAATTTTGTCCTTGAACGACGGTTGACTTCACCGGAGCCATGGTACTGCTCATGGAACACTTCAAAGATTGGACAGTACATTTTGTACATTTGGGTGCCTAGGGAAGATAGAGTGGAAATGATATCGCATATTCTTCTCAAGCAACTTGTTTATTTACACTCTTGTTGACTTATTTATTTGTGTTTTGTCTATTATTTATTTTTATTTTTTCCCTATTATTGTCACAGGTTGTATGTTACACTGCAATCACCATCATCACTCCTGTGCACACAATACGGCCGAACCTGAGTCCTAGCAAAGCAGACACTCATCACTAGCAGTAGTACTTACCTGATAAACGTAGTCTCAATAAAGTTTGTTATGACAAGCATTACCACACTTTCTATAGTAGTAATTGGGTAATCATGAGACTAATGTCAACTGTCAAAAAGACAATACCATAGAAAAATAAGGGCTTTGTTTGTGAAACTACCAGAAAGTCGCACAGAAGTCCAGTCCACTGAAGTATAAATAAGTATGTGGAGTCCTGGGAATGTCACCTGAAAGAAAGAAGATACGAAAGTTAAATTCACACAATTCTGAAACCAAAAGTTAAGATGACATTTTCTTCATTTGGAGTAACATTTGTCTAAAGCACCTGCAGTAATGAATATCATTAGTAGGCAGATTTATGCAACAGCTTACAAAGGCAACTGCTTTGAAATAAAATAAATGGTATGCATTTTTGTACTTCAAGCATTTCATGAAAAATTCACGACATGAAAAAGGGTTATGCAGTTTAGGAGATTTTCATGTGAAATGTACTATACCACATTGTATAGTTGGATTCACAAATGTTTCAAAATAATATCAATGTAAAAAGTAAATGTGACCATGAACAAAAAATACATACTAAAAAAAATTTACTAATACCGGTACTTTAAGAGGTAAAAACAAAGAGCTTTGAAGGCTCCGTGTGCGAAATCTTCGGGACTTATGGTTTGAGCTCTGTCCATCCATCCATGCAGATATGTCAGACGCAATGGCATACATATGCATGTCCATTGTTTTGGGTGTGGCACACACAATTAGTGCTAATTTGCATAATTAGTGATTTTTGAAAAAGAGCTGTTTCTTAAGCAACTGTGCCAAATTTAATGAAATTTTGTAAAGATGTTGGTCACACGGAGCTCTAATAGCACACAAAGACATTTGTCAGTATTGTGTCAACGAATTACTAATTTACATATTCAATGATAATAATTCTGGTAATATGTCAAGAAATACTGACTAAAATTTGATGAAATCTGGTACAGATGTTCATATACCAGAGCTGTAACTATGTGCAAAGATATTTAGTGGGGTCAAGTAAATACGGTGACGCAACCACTGGGCCAAAATCCCCAATCTCAAAAAAGATTGGTTCAATAACCGAGCTTCGTTGTTACAATTTTCTGACTGCCACCCCCCCCCCCCACACGCTGTAGAGTTCGTGAAGCGCTCATGCTCGTACGCTCACTATCATACATGGCAACAAAACTTTATCAAAGCGAAGCAATGAATACAACGCTTAAACTGGGTGAAAGACATCCTCGGGGACAATTCTGTCCACCAGCAGAGCATCAACCCATGGTAGAAGATATGGTGGTTTCAACCGGGTTCGAACTCACAACTTACGGTACCCAGTAACCTAGCAGAGAAGTCACAGACAAAACAGCTCAGCCAAATCCCCAATCTCAAAAAAAATTGGTTCAATGACCGAGCTATGTTGTTACAATTAATTAGCTAATTTTCATATTTGAAGAATTTTTGTAACTAGGGTGATATGTCAAGAAATACCAAACCAAATTTAATGAAACATGGTACATATGTTCATATAAGAGCCGAAACAGTGTGCAAGGACATTAAGCAGTATCATGTCAATTAACTGATAATTTGCATATTTGATGGATATTCTAAATTAAGGTGATATGTTTAGAAATTCTGCAGCAAATGTCATGAAACCTTGTACAGATGTTGATATCTCAGTGCTCTTACAGTATTCAAACGTTCAGAAGTATCTTGTAAATGAATTGCTAATTTGCACAATTGATGACTTTCTATGATTCAGCTGATATATGTTAAGAAATACTGCAGCAATTTTGATGAAACTTTGTACAAATATTTAGCATACAGTATGTAATAGTAAAAAAGGTATTTAGCAGTATCATGTCAACTCATTGCTAATTTGCATATTTAATGAAAATTTCCAACTTGGTGTGTCATGTCCAGAAATACCGCACCAAAATTGATGAAAAATGGTACAGATGTATATCTCTTAGTACTCTAATAATACTGAGGGAAGACATTAAGGGGACATTAGCTGTAACTTTTGACTAATTTTTCACTACTCTGTCTCAATGTATCAATGCCCGGTGTCCTGCTTGCCAACACAGCCTGTGTATGTGAAATGACCATTGTTATTGTTAATAAATGTATTATATTCCGGACCTGAATACAAAATTTAAACAATAACAATGCAGATTGTACTCTTATAGGGTATATTTATGAGCTTAATATTAGGAATTTCTCCATGGTTCAGGGATTCGAACCAGAAACTGCAGATCACACACAGAACAAACAAAATTTAAAAAATGACTAAATTTACAGCTGATGGATCTTTAACCAGTGTCATATCAATGAATTGCTAATTTGCATAATCTATCATGGTTCCCCTCAATCAGAACCAATCCCCCCCAAGTTTCCGAGCAGAATGGGACATTCCTCCCTCGTGAGAAAACTGTGCAAAATAAAATTGATCACAGATTCACCATAGTGGTATACCAGTAGGGTATGCTACATATCCCATTTTTGAAGTGATAATACCAATACCATTACATGTACTTTTGTGAAGCTGTTCCGATAGATTCTGCACAGAATTAAGTGCAAGCAACAATGTGTCCATGCATGACCTCAGTATGAATATCATGACTACGGCAAGCACCATTCCCAAACTCTATCAGTGTTAACAGCACGAAAAAGACTATCATGTAATAGGATGAAGAATGTATTCCTTGTATGGCGTCTCCCATTTCTCCTAACGTACAATTTGAATAGGGCTTATCCATAATGACGCAAAAGCTCTAACATGAATATGAAAAAGTGAATATTTTGCAAAATCTTTTGACAAGACTTTTAATTCAAGCTTGCGGGCATTGGGGAATTTGTACAAAAATTACACAGGTGTTCTCATGGAAACAATAAAAATCAAATGAAAAAGGCTGTAATCACAGCATCAAAAACATACATGCACAAAGACAAAATTGTTGAATTTCTGCCAACAGCAGTAGATGTCGCATCTATGTTGCTATATTTAGTAAGGAACATTTAAGTCGTGACTAGCGCTGTTGCAGCCAAGCTGTGTTCTGTACATTCGTATCCTGCAGTTTTGAAGTCTGAAGACTTCTTGTCTTTGTTGCTTGCAGGAAGAGCAGGAAGAATTGGATGAGATTCTGGCAAAAAGAAGTAAAAAGGGCAGACAGACTGATGAGAAGCCGGTGGAAGAAAAATCAACCCTTCATGGTAAGACAGGAAAAAAACCAAATCATGATGTCACCAGATCACACTTTTCTGGATTATTCATTTTGTGTTTGAAAATAAATAATTTGAATCAAAAAACAAATTTTCTGTAACATGATTTCATAACATATAGGTAGCTCAAGACAATGATTTCAGCATACTCATACATTAAGACCAAATTCAGCCATGTAACCATGCTTTTTCAACATGGAAATTCAAGCTTCGGGCTTTTTCTGTCTGGCATGCTCTCTCAGAAAGTGTGGAGAGAATGTTCCACGATACAAAGTAAATAGGGCATATAAAGCTTTGTTTAAATGAAAGGAGAGTAGATGTAGATAATTCAATGATAGAATCAACACTGCAAATACTCGATGTTCATTTTCATATATTTCAAACTTGTTCAATGGATGAATTATGTACATTTATCCTTTTACTTTCATATATACCGATACATTATTCAATACACCAGTATGATCCACTTCCACTGTAAAAATATTAAACGCAATTGCTAGCATCCGTACCTGAAACAGTATGCCCGATGCTAAAACTAGGCGAATTTGAAGCAGTCTAGTCAGAGAACTAGTTCACTTTAAAAATACGAATGTTTCAAATCACTCCTCTGAAATATAAAAACGTTGAGAAGACATCACTGTACGGTATAACCAAGCCTTTCTAGTCAAGTTGTTGACATTTTCTCATGCAACGCAAATTACCAAAATGATTTGATTGTTGGACGTTGCCCTGAAGGTTTTCCATCTTTCTAACAATCTTTCATCAAGGATACAATTTACTTTTAGAAATCTGTGCTGTTGTTGAGACAAAAAGTGATAAAATTGATGCAAAGAAAGTTTTGTAAGCGGTGAATGTAGGGTTCAGAGAATCTTCAAAAGGGAGTAATTTGAATTTTATGCCTTTAGCTATCATTTTACGGTCCGTCACTTTGTTGTCATTAGCGTGGTCTGAAGTAAAAGCACAGTTGTAGTCAGGTTAGAATTATAGAGAACAAAAAAATTAAAGTAAACTGTAACTGAAGTAAACTTTCTCTACCATCTTGCTTAAACCAACACAGTTAAGGATGCCTATGACTACCAAGGGAGATCATACTTGCATGTTCCTCAAGATCTGGAAACAAATGTGTTTTCCGTGGAGCCACCAGAGAAATGCTACATTCCAAAGAAACACATCCATACATGGACTGGGCATACCAAAGGTGTTGCAGCAATCAGACTTTTCCCAAAATCTGGACATCTCCTCTTGTCGTGTGGCATGGACACTAAAATAAAGGTGGGTCACTTCATGAGCAATCAAAGAATTGCTACATTTAAGATAAATAAAATTGTTTTATGGAAGAATGGAATACAAATTATAACTTGTCAGTTAACCCTTTGAGTGCTGTAAAGTTTCCCGCCAAAAATTTTGTGCACAATTTTACCAATTTTTTACCAATTTTGTGTAATTTTTTTGACAATTTTGGACCAAATGGACATTACTGTTCATCGGCTACAGTTTTTGATCAAAATTTTGGAAGAAATCTGAAAAAAATTGTGAGAGTTACATTTTATAAAGGTGGCAAAAATTGACTTTGCCGCCCAAAGGGTTCATAGTTCATAGACATTCACATTCATATACACACACCTTAGACCTACAGTCAGCAATAATTACTTTGATTTGAAAATTGCCACCATTCAAAAATGAAGGAACACATACCAGATGTGTGCAGAAAGTAGAAGTGGATTTTTGATGATCATGTTTGTCTATTCAAGACTTGCAGCATTCTGTTTTTATTTTAAACTGGTCAGTTTGAAAGTAAAAGCAATTTAAAGCAGTTGGACATTAAAACATTAAGTTTTTAATTACATGAGAAGTTAATCAACTAGTAGACAACAGGAATTTAATTTTTAAGTGGCTAGATGTCAGTGTTACATTGTTTGAAAGTGGACAAACTGAGATGAATCTTTTTGCTTTGAAAAGAAAGTTTTGATCCATTTGACGCTGAAATGAAGTAGGAAATAAGTTGTTCTTGTGTTTAAAATCACAAAATTTTACTTTTGAAGTGGGTAACTTGACTTTTAATAGCAAAGCCTTCATCTTAAAAACAGTTTTTAACTTTCAAACTGTCTAAACTCACTTCTAAGTTGACTTGATCAACTTGAACTTCAAATTTCTATATTTAGTAAGGAATACACTCTCATATTCATTCTATATAACATTTCTGTCAGCTTTGGGAGTTCTACAAGGATAGAAGAGTGCTCCGGACTTTCTTAGGTCACAAACAAGCAGTCCGAGATGCCTGCTTCAACAATGATGGCACAAAATTTCTCAGTGCTGGCTACGACAAATATCTCAAGCTTTGGGACACAGAAACTGGTGAGTAACCTACATGTTTCCTTGAAAAATCTTTGTGACAAGGCAACTCATGTAGAAAATGGTCTTCCAGGAATTGTTGAAGGGTTTCTATACACAGTTAGATAGTTCCTTGTTCATTCACTGTCTATCAAAACCTTTCATCTAACACACTACTTTAGGTCTCTAGTAGCCAAGCTTGCCAAAAGCTTTAGATGACTAGTGTGAGACAGCTCCAAGTGCTTGTGACTGTACAAAAAAGTAAAGCATATGTGGATTGGAAGAATAATGAGCGCATTTGAAAATACTGGGCCACATTGGGCAGTCCTTCTGCTAGGCTGCTTTTAATGTGGTTCAGGGATAGATATCCAGACACACATATTTTTAAAATACATTCTGATCTTCTGCTTTTCTGACTAATTTTAACACTTTTTGAGTAAATGAAGTATTTTGCAATCTTGTTCTTGCAACAATCAAAATCAAACGTTTGATTTTTCCCTATAGAGTTTTGAAATTCAAATATGTCAGTGAAATTGTTGGTAATTTGTTTCCCCAGTACCAAATTTGCCTTTAGTAAGCCAAGATTTGTCGTCAAGATATTTAAAGACAGTGTTTTAAATTTTCATTGAGGACAGTTCAAGCAAAAGTGTAAGTCTTTCAGTTTTAGGGCTCATGCAAACTTAATGGTGAATAAAATGCAAACATGCAGTGTAAGTCAATGTTGAACTGTCCTACAGTTAGCATGTCAGTCTAGTGAAATGCTTAGACTTGGCCGACTTCGTCTGTGGTGTAGTAATCAGC
Organism: Ptychodera flava; assembly: GCA_001465055.1. Classification (NCBI taxonomy): domain Eukaryota; kingdom Metazoa; phylum Hemichordata; class Enteropneusta; family Ptychoderidae; genus Ptychodera; species Ptychodera flava. The sequence continues at coordinate 36,447 of LD357726.1, forward strand.
TTCCCCTATGGTGGCTTCCATGTAATTACAAACATTGCCAGTTTACTGCCATACGCAATTTTCCTTGTACTGAAGTATCAATGCTTTCTTTTCAGGCAAGTGCATATCAAGATTCACAAATCGCAAAGTGCCATATTGTGTGAAATTCAACCCAGCTGAGGACAAACAGAACCTGTTCGTGGCGGGAATGTCTGACAAGAAAATTGTACAGGTAAATGTCATAAGTAACTACGTTGATCCCTGATTTTAGACAGGCTCATTGTCATTGCACTAACTGCAGTTAGTAACTCCTGCTGTCAGAATTTTGGATGAATTATTTTTCTTTTATGTGCCTGGGTTTTATCCCTGTCGCGCCAATACTCACATTCTTTTCTATTTTCAATCACACGCAAACTAGTGGGACATCGCTTCAGGGGAAATTGTTCAAGAATACGACAGACATCTTGGTGCCGTCAACACGATAACCTTTGTGGACGAAAACCAACGGTTTGTTTCCACATCAGACGACAAGAGTCTGCGTGTATGGGAGTGGGACATTCCAGTAGATTTTAAGTACATTGCGGAGCCCAGCATGCACTCGATGCCAAGTGTTACACTCAGTCCAAACGGTGAGTATATCGGAAACATGTTGGATTGATTGATTCCCCACTGTACACAGGCACAGTTTTGTCTTGAAAGAGTCTTTCAGAATCTGTTTCACAAACACAGCTGCATTGCACACCCAGTTTTGGTCTATACCAATTAAATAGTCTAAGAGAGATGACACAATACATTTAGCTACATGGAGAGATTTTGTCGTAAAATTGAAAGCTAGTCTACGGTATATCAATGATGGGTTCAGTTATATGAATCCCACAATTAGGTATTTGGGTAATATTTAGTGTACAGATAGTGGCCGCTGATCATTCCCAGTAACACTGAAGAAACTCATAGTTCTCGATCAACAAAAAACATTGTTTATTACGTTTTAACTCACAATACAGAGCAGCACGCCGCATCCATGTGCGTTGCCATTACAGATGTATAAATGCATGATGGGAAATCTGGTAGTAATGAGAATTTAACCCCAGAATCACAACAAAATAACAAGAATAAATTCAACTATGAAGCAAACCGCTGCTAAAGACTTTGTAACAAACATGTCCATGTGAACACACAGGGTGTTGTCTAAATGTCCGTCCCCAGGGGTGGGTAGGTGTTTCGTTGTATTGCTAATAAAGATATATTCTACCAACCTTTGGTGTTTTGGTCTTAAACTTAGCACTGCCCTTGACAATCTTGCGTTAACGTTTTATCAACATGCTGTATCTATTATCTGATGAGTTTGAGTGCCTAATTGGCCAAAGTAAGCAAGGGTAAATTACTAAGCTGTGGACGCTGTCACCAGATTATCACCGGATTAAATTTGACAAAGTCAACAACGAACGCGCCAGTAAGGTATAACACAAGAAAGGGCTGAAACTCTCAAAAGCCGTGTCCAGAGAAATCTACTTTACAATAAAAATTTCCTAATTTTTCAAACGCCAACAGTTTTCTGGCATGTTTAAACGGGGACAGGCCAATTTATGCCTTCGTCTGTTGCTTCTTTGAGCTGTAGAACGCTAATCGAAGCGGTGGAATCAGTGTCCCAATGTGGTCCGTCAGACCGGAAGCCGGAACTTGAAACCTTTGACCTTAGAAATGTTTAGTTTAAGCCCGCATGATCGATAGAGGTAAACAAATTACCCAAGATGCTTTGTGATTCGTAGTTCACGGGTCAGGCACAGCGATGTTTATAAACACGGACAATCCACGTGTTTGACAGCGGCTGCGGATCAACGTTTGGGAGAGAAAATACTAGCTTCACAGAAAACTGGTAAGTTTTCCAACATATTTTTTTCTTACGCATAATCATAAAACTTGCTCGCCTGACTTTA
>LD357726.1:59622-75829 GCA_001465055.1 Ptychodera flava
TCACGATTGCGTCGGCGACGTTTTGGAAAATTGCTACTCTTTCTTTGCAAAATATTGTCATCTTCTGAAATGGTTCGGATATGTATCACAAAGTGTGTGATCAATTTTTAGCGTACCAAGAAACAGCACAAAGGTTGTTACACGGATTTAAACTGTTTCTGGAGGCAATGGCCTGACTTCTTCTCACGAAGAAACTTCACGATATATCAAAGTTCGACTCTTAGTAGGCCGACGCGTGCGTTGCACTGTGCACAGCCCATAGGCGTCAACGTGTACCGTACCCACACCAGCTGATCATAGTCAATACAAGGCAGGTTAAGGTAGGACGCACCTCGGGACAGACATTCGAACTCTCAAACTTTTACATCTCTCTTCTAATATACCACATGTGGGGGTTCATTTTAAAGCTCTAGGTAAAGAAAAACTTTTCGCTGGCTTAGTTTCTCGAAATTCTAAAATTTTTATTTTTCTCCATAGAGTTAACACAGGGATGGCGGCCATTTTGAATTTTTAATACCGGTAAATCTTGTGAAACTTGACCCCCTATTTTAATTCTTGATTTTGAAAGAGAATGATTGAAAGATTCCTTGAGGAAAGTTAGAGCAAAAGTTTAAGTCTTTCACTTTCGAGGTGCATACTACCGTAAGTGATGTGCATGGTACACTGCCGGGCCATCGCGTATTTTAAGAGAAGATAGATAATTCATACAAATTGCCTTGCCGTTCTCTAAAATTTCAATTTGATCGTTAATTAGATCGTGAAGTTGGTAATGTTTCTCTGCCGTGCTATAATTTGCACAGTACGACATTCCAGGGCGCCACTTCAAACCCACAATCTATACTTCAAACGTATATAAGTCACGTCAGTAGTTAATGTCTTTAATATTCGGGGATTTTCGATTTTCGATCAATCGTGATGTACGCTTTTGAAACAAATTATGGTAAGTGGAGTGATTTCCATGACTTTTGGGGAATATTGTAAGCAATTTTCCAGAAGTATTTGTTATGAAAAATGACATTTTCCAGTAGTGTCAACACGTTACACAACACGTTATTTTGTTTCGCTAAGATGACTCTACATTTATTGATAAATAAACTTGATCAGATGTTGTAACACACAATATTCCTCCCATCTCTAGACGATACCGTCCCTATCCATATCGGCTGCATGCTTCCGATCACCGGGCGACATTCGTTTTGGGCCGCTGGCATATTCCCAGCGATTGAATTGGCTCGGCGGCACGTGAATAACCGATCCGATATCTTGTCCGGTTATCGATTAGAGTTCGAAGTCAACGACACCGAGGTAAGCCTCCAATCCTTCTACGCATGCGTAGGTTCTAGTACCAGAAAAGAATCAAAGAAGGTTACAGTTTGAAAAACAGAACATTACATCAGCTAACGAAAACAACAAAGAACAAGCAAAGGGGGGAAAATGGAACTAATTTGGGATAATTGGATCTTCACATTTTTCAAATTTCTCAAAAACGTTAGGTGCCCTAAAGCTGAATGTTTAAATATTACAAATACTCATGAAAACAAGTGTGTAACTTTAAAAGAAAAGCAGATGAGCTTACATTTGCAGATTAAACCGACAGTACTTCATCATCCAATTATTCCAAATTAGTTCCGATCGTATTATTGCTATAGATTTTATTTTTATCCCGATTTTTGAGGTGACTACCTATCGTGCTTTGGGGAAAATGTGAAAATGTATAGTCCCGAGTGATCTTAATAAGAAGGAAGTACTGCTTGCGACATTTTTCTCAGACGGAAAAAAAGCACGCTGAGGTTGAACAAACATGTTTCTTGTTACCTATCTGGTGACTAAACGACTCGATATCTTGCTGGGTTCCCATCTTCGTGACTACAAATTACAGGTTTTGTTAAAACGCCCTACAGCAGAATTCGCACGCTGCGACAGTGCAGGAGGCCACGAACCCTACTAAGTAGAATTGATATTTTTTAAAACTGTTTACATAAACGGCTATTACTCTCCTACTGACTTCATTATATATCTTGGTCGTACAAGAAAGTGGGTTCTTGGCTAATGAAAGGTCGACCACCGCCAGTAGCTTGCCGCATTTCGCTTGCATGCTGCGCTGGTGAACAACAGTACGACCCGTGCCGCGAATCGAACGATCTCAGTTGGACAACTTAGATAGCACGCCTGTGTAATCTATTTTCATGCCCTGAGCGATTGATTACATTTACATTACACTTTTGTGTTTTCTAAAACTTACTTATCGGTTCGTATCATCACTGAATGTAAACTACCAGTCGACTTGCAACTAAAGGGGACAATTCCCCATATACAAAACATTTGTTTTATGTACTTACCAATCAGCCAATATATGAGCCACTTGCTTCGGCGCTAAACTAGAGAAAACATTAGCGACAGACTTCATTTTACCTTTCAAGTAAAGAAGTAAATAAGTAAATAAAGAAAGAAAGAAAAAAAATCGGTAATACTTTAACTCTACCCTACCCGATGTGATATTAATGAAGATTTGATCGGTTTACCCATAAAATTAACATAAAACTTTTACTTAGCCGAACGTCATCCTCAGACTGGATTATGATGCCACAATAATGTGCGTTCGAATACGAGGTGTAAAAGAAATCATACGTCACAGGGGATCGTGATAAGCATGCTTATCACATGCACAAGCCAAGTTTGTCGTCTCCGAACAAAAAATACGGGATTTATTCTCTGGTCGTTCTACGTCACGACAACCCGCGTCTATGTCATCAATTTTGGTGCGTCGGACCTTTTTTTGTCGATCTTCGGTGTGCTCGTAAATATGTAAACAAACAACATGGCGGCCGATGTTTCTCTCGCCATCAAAAGTAATGAAATCGATATTTTCACAGACTACGACATTACTAATCCGAACAATGTAAACACAAGAGTGTACCGCCTGTATATTCCGAAGGAATTACGTGAATAATTTGCGGAAACAACGAACTCGAAGCTGGTCGCGTATACCGTGGGTTCCGTACGTACGCATTGCAGGCAGGGTCAGGCGCGACGTTTAGAGTGTTCGCGCCGTCGAGATTCAGTCGATATTTGTTCTCGAAAAATAGCGTATCTCGTCTGTGATAAATTTTTAGGACTATACTATCTTTGAAATAGAGTATAACTTTGCGGAAGGTAGCCTACGTGTAGACCGAGAGCTGTCATTTGCTCCACACACGAACGAACGTGAGCGTTAACGCACACTACCGACGACTGGAAATGATTGACAACTTGTGCGCGGCGTACTGATATTTATTCCTAAAGTAGTTCAAAAGTTTAAACGCGGAATCGTCATGGGAAACTTATTTTATTTTGCAAAAAATAACGAATTCTTGGCTTGTGCATGTGATAAGTATATTATTCCCTAATATTTTTCTTCGTTCAGCTCGGAAAATACTCGTGACGTAATGACCGTGTCACCACTCGTCTTCGACTCGTGGTGACACGGTCATTACGTCACTCGTATTTTCCTTCGCTTAACGAAGAAAAATATTAGGGAATAATATCTAATTAAAATGTTTTTCGTTTTTTTTGCAAAGAGGATTTCGATGAAACGGGCAGACATGATTTATACTATGGTATTTACCATCCAGTGATACACGAGCTGCTGTATTACCCCTATTTGTAACAATCAACCCTATTTGTAACAAAACCTAATTTTCAAAAAAACTTGGCCGTATTTGTTGACATCATAATGAAATATACATATCTGTATATTTGGGGGTATTTTTTCCCCCTTGTCGAAACTCTTTTTTTCTGAAACTGCTTTTGTTACAAATTGGGTTGATCGTTACAATTAGGGGTGACGTACTCATTTTTTTCTGAAACTGCTCGTTAGATTAAATTTCGTTGTGCAGTTCCTATAGTGATAAGAGAGCTATTCGTAAGATATAATCAAAAGTTTGTTTCGGGGCAATTTTCACCAATTTCGGTCAAAAATGTCAAAAAATCTTGTTTTCTGACAGACATCAAACTAACCCTATATGGGGTTGACTTTTGTTACAAATTGGGTTGATTGTTACAAATAGGGGTGACATGTCAACCCTATTTGTAACAATCAACCCTACTTGTAACAAAACCTAATTTTCAAAAAAACTTGGCCGTATTTGTTGAAATCTAGATGAAATATGCATATTTGTATTTTTGGGAACGATTTTCTTTTGTTTTTTCCTTGTCGAAACTCATTTTTTCTTAAACTGCTCGTTAGATTAAATTTCGTTGTGCATGTTCCTTGGGATAATAGGTCTACTCGTAAAAGATAATCAGGTTGTGCAGATACATGCCAAAAGTTTGTTTCGGGACAATGTTCACAAATTTCGGTCAATAATGTCCAAAAAATCTTGTTTTCTGACAGAAATCATACCAACCCTATATGGGGTTAACTTTTGTTACAAATAGGGTTGATTGTTACAAATAGGGTTGACATGTCAACCCTATTTGTAACAATCAACCCAATTTGTATCAAAAGCAGTTTCAGGGAAAAAATGAGTTTCGACAAGGAAAAAAAAGAAAAATTGCCCCCAAACATACAAGTATGCATATTTCATTGAGATTTCAACTAATACGGCAAAGTTTTTTTGAAAATTAGGTTTTGTTACAAATAGGGTTGATTGTTACAAATAGGGGTGATACAGCTGCAGGTTTGAATATTGTAAAACCTTGTTCCAGGCCCTTTTTAGCCTGTAGATGTGCTATCTTTAGTTTAATCCGATCTCACGATTGTTTCTGTTTTTTAATCAACCCCTGAATATTTTTCCGCTGTTCTTTCCGCTTACTTGAGGGCTCTGTCTGTCTGTATGACTCTGCTGACTTTGTAACCCACCATATCTCTCTCTCTCTCTCTCTCTCTCTCTCTCTCTCTCTCTCTCTCTCTCTCTCTCTCTCTGACAGAGTCAAGAGGGAATAGTCATGCAAAGCTTTATCGAACAAATACATAATGGTCCTAAAAAGTTGGCCACACTATGCGAAGAAGACAGTGACGATTCGGCAGGATGTCGGGTCGTCTTCGAGGTTGGAGCATATTGGAATCTTGTCCAGGTGAGCAAATATATAGCGCTTTTATTTGTTAATCAAGAAAAGGCATGTCACGCTTACATGCCTTTTCTCTCCCACAGTATCCGTTGACAATGTGTCCCTCTCTTGCCCGGGCCCTGCAGTCAAGCTACAGTGTAGCTGGCATATCAAGCTGACATACTATTGGGCACGTGCCATCCTTGTGGCCAGCTCGCCCTCCTTGAGGGGAACATGGAACAGTTTGGGACAGACTGTGCAGATAAAGCTAGGGGCTATGAAAGATTCTTGTCACGCTGACACTCACTTCACAGAACTATAAACAGAGGACAAAAGTAACACTTTATGGTAAGTGAGAAAAAAGGAAAATGTGGAAACATCGGTGTATTCAAAGTAAAGTTGTCTTCAGAAGTAAACCGTTCACATGTCTCTCTCTTTTAGCAAGTAGAACTCATTAGGAGAGAGCCCCATGAGGCAACAGTTACTATGCTTGCAATGACTTATTAGTGCTGTGCCATTCAGCTGTTCGTCGAACACATTATTCAGCGAGGAGTTCCCATGGCAACCGTTTTCACAGTCGAATATGAGGCAGTGATGCTCCCCCGGGGAGCTTGAGGCTCTGGGATCCAGTAAACTCCGAAGCTGTGAATTAATTTATTTCCGTGAAGATGACCCAGATCAGATTTACAGCGATAGGCTGGAGGCGTGAACATGCGTATGTTTCGAATTTCACGTGATACTGATACGGATGAAACGCCAAATATACGATATCTCTGCGCCAAAACCTTGTGAGTTTGGTCCTAAATCACATTAGATTTATCATAAAATCATTAGATTTTTGTCCTCATAGTGATAAAGGTGAATGTCAGCGTAACATAACATAGATCTCTTGTTCTCAAATTATCCTTTAAGGGAACCTGCGTCGAATAGATCGATTTCAATTTACAGCTCCAAACGCTAGCCAACTTTTCGAGTCAGAATTAATGCAGTGAAGATATTCCGAGGTCCACCGAATCTTCCCAATCAACAAATACGCCAGCAAACGGCACGATCCTTACTTCGAGTCTGTCAAAACTTTAATTGCCGTTTATTGTAAATTCTTTTTCATCGCCCTGGTATTAATAATACGTGACGATGTGCAATATGGCAATGGATGGAGGCGGATACATCTACTGCGTGCAACATGGAACTCTCGATTAAACCACCCGGAACCATCCTGCAGAATTTCGATTTTATTGACTGCCGCATAATAGCACTTGACAAGGGCAATCAATCGGTTAGCTTTTCAAAAATAGTTAAAAGAAGTACTTTCACACATAGTTCCTATGCTATTCTAGCTGACAAATTATGAACAAAATTTAGTTCGAATGAAAATGAAAGTAATCGCAACTTTCCTCAAATACAATTGTAAAGTTTTTTCTCTCCCGCCAACCACGTTCATTCTCTCACCTTCACCTTTCCTTAGCAGGATACCTCCTCAAATTTCCCACCTGCCACAAAAAAGCGCCCCATGCATGTTTTGTCCCACCCATGTGCAAATCATCCATCCCAAGCCAGGCTTTTCTTCAAGTAGTAATAGTTTATTTTCCGACAGATACTAGTAAACATTGCTTAAACAAATTTATCTTTTTAAAGATGATAAAAGCTGTACATATTAGTAAAATAAATGTATATGATATGGTAGGATTACAGAGTCTGGTGAGACTATTTAAGTCCGGCAGGACTAGTCCCTTCAATTGCAAGCTTTGTAGCTTCTGACGACGTGCTAACGAAAAGAGCCGCTAACAAGATCAAAATCTCACAGACTATCACTGTTGTGCTGTCGTTCTACTTTTCAAATGTAGATCTCCAGTATGGCATCAACAGAAGATTTCTCCGACCGCGAAAGGTTTCCCAATTTCTTTCGCACCCGCACGTCTCTTCCCATTCTCAATCAAGTCACTGTGGCTCTGCTAAAATTCTTCAACTGGCAGCGTGTCTCTCTTCTGGATATCGACAAAGAAGGATTTCATCCGGTAGGTGTTGGCATGGACATCATTTTAAAGGTATACAGTCACCTGTAATCTAAATATGCCCATATATGGTCAAAGGGGCATTCAGTGGTATTCAAAATGCCCATGTGAGGGCGCTGTTTTAAAAAGGGGCCACCCGCTTAAAATCTATGATTAGTTAGATTTTCTCTTTCCATGGTAACTGTGGCAAAATTAGAACAGGTGACAGTATACCTTTTAACATTAATTCTCTCTTTTCCTATAGCAGATAGATTACTCTACAGTAAGTATTGATTGTCAGTTTGAACCTTTTAACCAAAGATATAGAAACGTTATTCATAATCAGATGTGTCTATTTTGCCCACTATGACCATTTTCCTTTCCAGTCTGCAGAGCTGTTACTGGAAGACTTTGAAGACGAAAACATAACAATCGTCTACGCGGAGGCATTGACATCACAACTTAGCGCATACATGGGAAGACTGCAGGTATGTTGTGAACAAGAGGGGTCAAGACGTACGTGCGATTTACATGTCATTGATTGGAGAAACATAGAAATGTCGAGCTTGTACTTTCTCTGTCGTTTTTAAACAAAGGGTTGATGTAAATTTCTGTTAAATATTTATGTAAAATATGGACAATTATTAAACGGGGAGGTCATGCACGATGGTGGCATATTTTTGGTTCAAAAATTTGGATTTTTTTTTAATTTTGCACATCATGTATTATATTTCGTTCCAACTTTACATACAATTTTTGAATTGTTTATTTGACAATTTTTCTGTAGACATTTTTTTCATTTGACCGTCTCTTTCCAAATATTAATCCCTTATTGACCTTTCTGCTTTGTTTGAAGGTAAAAATATTCCAGTATCCATTTATCTCAACACTGCTATACAGCTGATCACTACATTGAAAGCATTGTCGCTTAAATTCCAATAGTGTAAATTCTTAAAACTGTGTTCATAGATCCATCCACAGGGGAAGTTACATACGGTTTCAACATATCAAAATTATCACTATACGTCGTCAATTCGACTAATGATGTCAGGCCGAGTGCGACATGCTACAATCGTTTGCAATGCTTGAAATATCATACAACGATGCTGGATTTCAAAATCTGATGTTTCCATTCCTAAAAGTATGGATAATACTTTTAAGATACAAAATACCAATAGCACAACATTAAAATATTGTAATGGCAAGAAACTCCTTGACAGGAGAGATTTCTCTCCATTTAAGCCTAACGTAGCCCGCGGACATCACATCTTTGATTGTGAGCCCATGGATTATTCAAAATTGGGTTCTGGTTCGATTTTCATTTCCCCTGCAAGCCAAGTTGTGCATGAGAAGTTATTTTTTTTTCAGAACGATAAACTCATGTGTGTTGGGTATTAGCCACCAACTGTTATCGCATAACCATCTTTTAAGCAGTCATACCCGTGTATTGCTTCTCACGCTGACTTGACGCTGAAAAACCCGTTTTTGAACGAGATGATTTATAATGTGACTTGATATCGTTGACAGGCATTGAATGGTCGGATCAACATTGTCTTCTTCGATAGTGCGTCTGACAAGCCACAGGTGTTCTGTGAGGTGAGGTTGCATCTCTTGTCTTGTAAGACGCCTTCGTTTACAATTCGTGGTCGGCAGCTTTCCATCGTCAAGCTGTACGATATCTTGCTGATTTACAGAATGAGCTCCCCCTCAGTGCAACAGAGTCATTTCACAATTCTCTGAGGCAACTCTTAACGGAAAAATTCATGGCTTCCTGAGTGACTTCTGTACTTTTAGAGAAGCAGAGACTACAATGTCATGAGGGTTATTTCCTTAAATCGTCTTTACATCTTTTATCTTTGTTGTAATTTTCGCAATAAATTCTTTAACATATTCAAACATCTAATGTCCTCACATAATTTTCGATGCTGAAGATTAGAATAACGCCAACATCACTTTGGCTTACTGTTTTCCACGTGATGTTGGCTTTTTGTAAATACATTACATCTCGAGGAGATTGAACTTTTGTGGAAAGACTAAATGAAAAAAATTGCGTAAACCTCTCAGAAAGATGTACAATATTACACTTTTCCAGCTCAGTGAAGGAAATTCAAGGATATACAAACGGATGAATGCTTTTAACATGCAAAGGTTTAATCGCATTTATTAACCGTTGGATTGTTTCTCGCAATTTTGAGATGAATTTTTTCAAAAGAAAAATAGCAGCTGTTATGGGCTTTTTAAACTTATGTCTATGTCGTACGTTTCAGGCTTATAAAGCGGGTGCTATCGCGCCAAAGTATATTTGGATTACAATCACCGAACACTCGACAAACGTAAAATGGTGGGAAAACGTCACATTGCACGACTCAGACGAGAATGACGAGAGCGAAGAGGAAGATGACGACGACTCACTGTCCTGCACACTTGAAGAGATTGCTATGGCAGCTGAGGGATCTCTATCTATCGATAGCCAGCTGCTGAGAACGGATAGTGTTTTACCAGTTTCTGGACAGGTAGGACCTCAAATGTTCATCCCGTGGCGACAGATATTTTGATTCTCAAACTTGTTCAGTTCTTTTGGGGTCTGAAGCTTTAGGTTCTTACTCTCAAGCTGACGAATTTGATAAAGTTATTTTTTAATTTGTGTGAAATCGAAAATTCTATTTTTCCTTCTTGAGTTAAGACAGGGATAGCGGCCATACTGAATTTCAAATGACGGTTAATATTAGGTAATATGACAACTTTTACAGGTACTCCTGATTATACCATTGGTTTCGAAAGTAAATTGTTTGAGGGTTCCATATGCAAAGTGTAAGGCAAAAACATATCTAAATGCGCATTGCGAGTGAATATTTCATACTCTTAGAAGTAACACTGTAGGCCTAAAATACTACTTACCTTTTACCTGATTAAACTGATCATGTTGATTACTCTGTTTACAGATGTAGTATATTGAGTGATTTATGACAAGGAGCCAACGATTTCCCATTTCATTATGAACAGGGGTTATTCTCTTTTACACACATAGCTCATTAGGGTGTGTACCCTAAGACTCAGAAAATCGCACTGCAATCTGGGAAGAATGTCTCTCATCAAGATGTTCGAATGACGCCGTTTTCATTTCGGAGGATGTTTTGCATGAAAAATTGAGAGACTTAAAACTTCTGCTCAAACTTTTCATGAGGAAACTTGAAACCAACATCTTTCGAAATCAGGAATAATCACAGTGAGATTTCAGTGGACACCGGTTGTCAAAAGAAATGCATAGGGAACGTGGTGTAGAAGCACAAATAACCAAAGTACAGTTGTTTGTAAAAAATTGTTTCTACTCTACACAACCTTCACACTACTTATTATGCTCATAATGTTTCAGGTGAACACTGGTGATTCATGAATGTTTTACCTATTCAAATTACATGCCTTCAGCTTCGATATTTGGAAATAACAGACTCCGCGCTGACCATTAACGTTTATTTATGGGCGCGGGCGAGAGGAAAAGCCAAAATTAACGGACTCGGCAAGCCTCGCCCATTAATTTTCCTCTTTCCTCTCACCTTTGCCCATAAATAAACGTTAATGGTCGGCGCTTCGTCCGTTATGTTATTTCTATATTATATTATATTATATTATATATATATATATATATATATATATATATATATATATATATATATATATATATATATATATATATATATATATCACATGCAAAAGCCAAGTTTGTCATCTCTGAACAAAAAATACGGGATTTATATTCTGGTTGTTCTAAGTCACGACAATCCGCGTCAACGTCATCAATTTTTGCGTGTCGGACCTTTTTTGCGTCGAGCTTCGGTGTGCCCTTAAATGTAAACAGACAACATGGCGGCCGGCATTTTCTCCTTGATTAAAATGTGTCTGACTAAAAATATAGTAAAAAAATTGTCATGATTATTGGAGTCTGACAAAGTACATCAACTTGGCAAATTTTGAGTCCTTGTGTTATAGTTTTGTCGCCAATAAGCTTATGGGGGTTCGTATTCGTATAGACCCCGCCGCCGTCTGAACTTTCGACACACAGTGTACAACTCAAGGGGGTCAGGGTCAAGTGCGGTGTATACAAGTGTGTACAGCCTGTATATTCCGAAGGAATTAGGTGAATAATTTGCGGAAACAACGAACTCGAAGCTGTTGGAATCACCGTGGGTTCTGTCAGCACTGTAACCAGGGTCAGGCGCGACGTTACACTGTGTTCACGCCGTTGAGATTCAGTCGATTTTTGTTCTCGGAAAATAGCGTAACTTTGTCTGAGGTAAATTTCAAGGCTTCTGCTCTTTTAAATAGTGTATGACTTTACGGAAGGTATGTGTAGACCGAGAGGATGTCTGGCATGTGCTCCGTACACGAACGTGAACGCCGTACTCCTCACTCACGCGACGAACGACCAGAAATGATTGACAAGTAGCCCGTGGCGTATTGATACTATTCCTAAAGTAGTTCAAAAGTTTAAACGCGGAATCGTTACGGGAAAACTTCTTGTACTTTGCAAAAACCAACGAATTCTTGGCTTGTGCATGTGATAAGTATATTATTCCCTAATATTGTCCTTCCTTCAGCTCGGAAAATACTCATGAAGTAATGACCGTCACCACGCGTCGAAGACGCGTGATGACTCGGTCATTACGTCACTTATATATTCCTTCACTCAACGAAAAGAAATTTAAGGGAATATATATATATATATATATATATATATATATATATATATATATATATATATATATATATATATATATATATATTAGGGAATAATATACTTATAACAGAAATAACAGGTTTTTTCTTTTCTGTTTAACAGAAATCGGCGACATAATAATATTCTGCATTATATTTTTCAAACTTGTGCTTCGTCATCAGTTATTGACACATTATCTATTTATACCGATTTACCAGATCATACAAAGGGTACCATCCAGCTCAATGTTTTATGTACACCTGACTGTCCTGATCTTGTTATACTGTTCAGTAATGTAAAAAGAATGATCATTTTTGAACTGACAGTACCATTTGAATTTGATATCGAGACACATCACAATTACAAATGCATGAAATATTCACATCTTGTTAACTCTTTACAAGCTCAAGGTTATTCGATTGGACTCATTTGTTTTTAAGTCGGGTCGAGAGGCCAAATAACGACAGACAATAAACTCAGACTTCTATAACTTCACTGAAATTAAGTAAACAGCATAAAACCGTGATACGTGATATCAGTAAACTATGCCTTATCTCAAGCTATTGCCTATTTCATGCCAAAGATGAACCATCATGGTGTGAGGCTTCAATTTTGTCTTCTTCCAAAAGTGTTAATTCATAACACGTTAAGTGCTACTACTAAATAGAATTGTAAAATGTACATTTACCAACCCACTCATATGTACATAGGTATCATATACAGAATTGCTTTTGTTTTGCGCAGGTTTTTTCTTTTCTGTTTAATTTCGATTTCTAGCGAATGTGGGTTTTTTTGTCTTTGGTGTGTTTTGTCTCCTTGCTATTTTTTTTTTTTTTTTTTTTGGGGGGGGGGGGGGGGGGGGTGCCCAAATGTTCTATGTCATGTTATTCATTGTTATTGCATTGTTTTGTTTGCCCTGCCTCTTGCCAGTCCGAGGAACATTTTGCCTTTCTCATATTCGGCTGAGGACCTGGGTTTTTTATGTATCTTCTTTCTATTGATTATGAAATAAAAAGTGATTTATATTAGGGAATAATATACTTATAACAGAAATTAATAAATAATCAAATATAATTTAATAATGACAGGAGCTAATAAAATATGCAAATGATATACTAATTGGAATGTCCAGCCTATCTAACATTCAGCATAAGTAATCTAAATCTAAGTATGATCAATGAATCTCAGCTATCCTGTTGAAATTAGCATATCTAATGTTGATATATGGCCTAATTACACATAATATATTATGCAAATGATTAAGAATGCCATGCTAATTTACCTTTCAGCATAAAATTTGGTTCAGTAAATCTTAAGATATACTCCATTGCAGAAAGTCATTAATTATGCAAATGACCATTAATTATGCAGGCGACGCTTACCAAAATCTAATTAGCTAGATCTAGTTCTTCTTATCATTATAGGGTGTACCAAATTGTATAACATTTTGATCATTGGGTTTAGGTTGCTACTGGAACAAAATCCATCTACTGATAGACAGATGGAATGACTCACACATCACACGGACATTGCCACGGTCCTTGATGTCCAAAATCAGGCATCATCGAGTAATTTTCGCTAACTAGGGAAGAATATTGCCCAATACAGTTGAAATTTCAAATGGCCACCGTCCTTGTGTAAACGCTTTTGGGGGGAAATGATATTTTGAAGTGAGCGGGCGCCAGATAAACGACAGCAATGATGTATAATTGGCAACAATGACTTTTTAATTCCAGAATTGAATGTGAGCAGATTTCGTTGATTCTGATAGGTACTGGTTGCTATAACTACCAATTTTAAGTGTCTTTAAATTTGCTGGCTCTTAAAGATCTGAACACAATACGGTTACAGTGATGTACGCACCACCAGCCCTAGGATGCGGACGTTCTTTGCTGCAAATTTAGGGCTTGCCTTGCGCCTTGAATATGATATTTAATTACAAAAAATGAGCTTCCGTCAATAATTGCCATATTTTGGCAGATGACACATATTTCTGAGATATGCCTTCAGAGAATTATTCAAAAAGAAGTTTTGTAGAAGCAACAGATATTTGTGATATACAGATCAAAGGCGAGATGTGCACTGTCTTCTTACATCCCGTGCAATTACAGGGTAAAACGAAAACATACAATCGAAGAAGGATATCTATTCTATTTTCGAAAGACATTATCTAAAAAACTCCGTATCACCTCTATCTGTAACTAAGCAGTAATGATGTGCAATTTGAAACAGCATTAAATATTTAGTTCCTGTACACACGGAATTTTACTATCAAGTAATACGAGTACTGAGCTATATCAGCTGAAAATCATTTCTCTGTTCTTTTACAATATTGAATGTTATCCTGCTTTAACTCTTGGTGATAAGAGTTAACAGCACTGTACTCACAGGAGTGTTCAGATAAATAATAAATTCACATCAAGAATGATAAATATTAATAAAGCAATTTGTCTGACATGAAGCTAATATTCGTCCAGGTAGCCTACTTGCTGATTTTCGTAATAGCTTGATGTATAAAGTTTCATGTGCCGAGCAATTGTGATGACAGCTTGGTACCTAATAGTGAGCCAAAGTTGATGTCAATCGACGCTCAAAGCGAAACGCCTAATAAAAGGGGTAAAAAAAGACTAGGTTAGGATAAAATTACACTTAAGTGAATTTTGATTGTATTCGAACATCACGAGCTAATGTACGTATTCATTTTGCAAAGATATGATCCATCAGAACCACTCGGTCAAATCCCCGCTTCTGTAAAAGGGGTTCGGCGACCGAGCTAAGTTACTGCAGTTCTGACGGTGACCCCCTCAGAGCGCTGTAAACTTCATGAGGCACTCGCAAATACACACTCGCTATCGTACGTTGCTCACGAAGTCAATGAGTGTACGTTGCTAAAACCGCTCCGAGCACTACACGAAAATTGAAATGAAGTTATGTTGACGAAATGGTATCCCGCATAACCGACAACGTCTTTCTGTGGTTCAAAAACTTGCTCAAAATCACGACAGCATTTGTATGGCTGGATCGCCACGAGCTGGCGTGCATGCACGAATGTATAACCACTCATGCAGCCTGCGGGCGTGCACTTCTTTGGGACCGCAAATGTCACCGGCAACACATATTCAAAGTGATAGCGTTTAAGTAGCGGAGTTGAAAATCTTCACAAGCGTGATTATTTTTACTTCATTACGATATCAGTCCCCAAAGCGAATTCCAGCATGAATGTAGACAAATTCTGTAAAATCCACGGAAACTCAATGAATGAACGGCGATATATTGTTGATTTGAATACTGGTAATTTAGTGTTCGCTCTTAGCCTGATCACGAAATTGTAATGCCTATTGTCTATTTTTTGAAGTTTCCCATTAATGTTTGTGCTTCATGATAGAAACGAAACCACAGAACGGGACATACTCAAAGTCCAATAGCTGCGAATGTGTAAACCCACTTCAAAATATCCCCTATTTTTCAAGAGTTGTCCTTCCATAAGACTCATTAATGACTGAAAAAGTATATCACACTGCCGTAAGTGTCGAAAGTAGCATGTAAATTCAAACTTTTTAACATTAATTTAGATTTCCCGCCATTTTCAAAAACTAATCATGACACAGAGAAAATAAAGAGTACAACAGCAAAAGTTTGGCCTTCGTGTGTTGTGCATTCAAGTAAATAGCATCATGCTTGTTTCCTTTATGATTATAACAATGTGTATGTGCAGGAAATACTGCATTGTTGTACTTTTCCCTGGGACGCCATTTTCTGAGTGCGGCATCATTTTTTATTTAACCTGTTAAAACGCATAGGCATGGTCCAAATCAGCGAGCAGTGATACTTCTATACACGTCCTTCAGTTAGCACATTTACACGAACAAACTTTGGTTTGAAAATAAAATCATAAAAATAATGCATAAAATTCGGAGCTATTGGGGCTTTAAGGCAGACTATTTATGCAGCAAAATTAAGAAAACTCCTAACACATGGTGTGAGAAAATACTCAACTCCGCACCAAATGTTAACCAATCACAATAAGCGAAACAGAACGCATATTGTATATTCTTTTAAATTTCAATCAACACTCCCCGTGTGTGGAGGGAGTGTGTTTTAACACAATGAAACGGACGTCAAGGGAACTCAGAGTCTTCATAGAGTGGGTAGACCTTACAAAGAAGCACTTTGCACGCATATATATATATATATATATATATATATATATATATATATATATATATATATATATATATATATATATATATATATATATATATATACACACACACAATAAATATGAGAACACATCAAGTATGTTTGGTACCTATTACTTGAGTTTCACGCATACACGCCATCGTCAGATAGGTAGATTTTATTGTAAAAAATAAAATCTACCTATCTGACGATCGCGTGTATGCGTGAAACTCGAGTAATAGGTACCAAACATACTTGATGTGTTCTCATATTTATTGTAATATTGCTCTGCATC
>LD357726.1:80173-92577 GCA_001465055.1 Ptychodera flava
CCCCCCCCCCGACTATTACTGGTACCGGTAATGTAACCAATTATCCAGTATTGTGGTCCTAGATATTTTCTACATCTTTAAATTCTCTGGTATTGCCAAAACTATAAATTAGTGGCCATAAGGTAGCCTCTAGCGGCGGCCCATAACGGACTCAAGCAAATTTTGCACCACATAAGGCCAAGAAAAATAAAAAGTTTGTTTCTCATCCTAGACATATTGTAAAAATAATGCGCTGACGCGGGTTTTTTCTTCTATTTTTTTTATTCTTAAACCAACAAGAACGTGCAAAAACATTAAAACAACATAGGACTACACACAGAGATAAATGCACAGCATTGTTGCTTTAGTATTTTTGTATAGCAACAGTTCTGCGTTTTGTCTTTAAGTGCAGCAATGCACAGTTATGACAGCTTAATATAACAGTGACATATGTGTACAGTTTTGAATGTCAGTGTCAGTGAATGTTAGTGTCAGTTATTTTGTTTACAGTTCTGTTTTATACAGTACTGTGTTATGCACCATCGTCGCGTATTTTTGCGTTTATTTGTTTTTTCATTTTATTTCCTCATGAGCAGAAATAAAGGATGAGAACAAACATTTTATTTTTCTTGGCCTGACGTACTCTGCTTCGCCTCGTACATTATATTGTGCAAAGTTTGCTTTCGTCCATTTTGAGCCGCGAGGGGGTTCATGATTGCGTAAATACTATTAACTTGCGAGTCAGCAGATAACAACGATTGTTACATTTTGGAAATAGCGCATATGTCGTTGATAAAATCCTGTAAAAATAATTTGCAACAATATTGAACGCAAAACAAACTGCATGTCATTATTCTGACCACCCTCTGCTGAGATCTAACAGAACATCCCTCAGTTTTGGCGCGCCTTTAGTTCAACATCCAGCTAGACCCTTACCGTCCTGCTATCGTGCGAGATTTTTCATATCATTGGCTATGGTTCAGGAGGGCGCATCAACGAATGCAGCTAAATTCACAGAGATGCGAGAACTCTTGCATTTTTCAGTGTTTATGTCTTTTAACGATTCTGTGTGTTCGTGTTCGTTTTGTTCCGATCCAGGGGAAAGTGGAATTCGACGGGGCTGATCGTGAAGGTCAACCACTCGTGGTCTATCAAATCCAGGGTAAGTGTATGTTATAGTAAGGCCAGGAATGCATCTTTGTTTCTTACGCTATAAAGTCGCAGGCTTGGACCAAAAAGGAAATGTTTGTGTTTTTTATCCGAGCGCACGTCGACCTTGACTAACCGTGTCAGCCATTTTGGGACGCTCCCTTGAAGGGCCAGTAGCTGTCACTTTCACCATTTTTGTTTTCATGCCAATTGCAACTTTTTGTTATATTCACTAAAACATCCAACATTTAGTAATTGTCAAACATAGCATCTACATAAGTAAAATACACACTACTATTGTTTACATTTGAAATCTAGTCCGGACCAGATATCAGTGTCAACATCGACAATACATTCTACTCATTGGGGAGAAGAAAAATGAACTGTAGTTGACATTAAAAAGCAAATATTGTGTAAAACAAAAGATACAGCTATTGACCCTATAAAACGTAGTAGCACTGAATGAGCAATGTGTAGGACACTCTCAGGACAGCAGGAAGCGTTGTTCTCACCATCTGACCAATGCGATGCCGAGGTACATTGTTTCATCCAATCAGCAGTCACTTTCAATTAATGCCCGGATGAGAGGCTCCGTTCTGTCATTCTGGTGGGAGCTCTGTGTTTGGTGGCCATACTGTTTCCCGCCCTCCCACTGCTCTGCACACAGTTCACTTTTTTGCTGTTTATGATTTACTCTATGTGGTCTTTAAAGATACCCGCTCTATGCTTTCTCTCCGATACGTTTGTGTTCAGCAGTTTTTGGACATTTTGTAGTTAAGGGGCGTTTACTCTGGCAATAAAATTGGCAGTAGTCCATGTTTAGCGTAGTAAATAAAGTTACTCTCATTTTTTTATCCAACATGCGTGTTTTTGAAGGTTTTGTATCTGTTATGTGCATACTTGAAGTCAGTGGGGCTGAAGTACACATAAACGTAACGGCTTTACGAGGGTCACATATTCTCACTGTACGTTTCTTAAAAGTGAACTTATCGTCAGAATATTGCTGATCAACCCTATCGCTACGGATAAGCAGTGTCGACCATACTTTTTAAATTTATCTTTCAGTTGTTAGATTCTGTGAGCTAAGAGAACGAAAATAGAATATAAAAATCCGCACCGCCGCACCATTTCGAACCCGGGTTTCGAACACGATGCGGCGACGCGGTATTTTAATTCGCTCTTTCTTTTTTATGGATCGCACGCGATTCAACCAGCGACAGGCAAACACAGAGCGTCGAACAGCAATTTCGATACTTAATTTGCTAGACGAAGACGACGACGATGTAAGTTCACCGTTCAGATGTGTACGTTGTGTAAGTGTCCTCATACAGCCATCTTAGCTCTTTTGCCAGAGGTTGCTCACCGCAATTTTTTACTTGATATTTAATTTATTCATCGAATGTGATAAGGCCCGAGTTCGTGAATTAAGTTTCCCTCCTTTTTTAGAAAAATAGGAAGCAAGTCTTGCAGTAATATCAGCTGTCAATGATATTCTGTCGCAAAACAGAGTCGTGACTTTACATTGCAATAAAATGCTTCTTACAGCAGTCATATTACAACCACTGAACCATATGGTGAAGTAAAATTGTATCATCTGGGAGCACACAATGAAAGGCATGAACAGGCTATATGAGACAATGTCAAATGACAGCATATTTAAATTGTGTTAAACTCCATGGGTGTGGCTTAACCACTTAATCGCCTACCTTTCTGAATTTTGAGGTGGAGCGCAAAACAAAGAATTTAAGTAATGTGGCCTATTTAATTAAGATCGACGCATAATGAGGACGTGAAAGAACCCTTTTTCCTCTAATGCCTCCTGTGTATTTTGCTAGCTCATTTTACAACATGTTTTGTATTGTCGTAGAATCGCCTATTTTCATCTGAAGTAATTTACTTCAGCTTCTGCTCCTAATGATAGCCCTGTCCGACGCTTGTCATCCTAGGTGCTGTAAAGTGCAAGCCTGCGGCTTCCCATGCCATAATATTCTCACTGATCACATCAGAAAGCAACGTAATTCAGCATGGAAGAAATGTTGGCGATGTTTAATTCAAAACTTTATTGTGTGACGTGACCGATCAGAGAGGAGGGTGAAAGCGTGATTTAGAGCTAAAAGCACAATGGACGGATAGCACTATATATTTGTATACACGTTTTTATACTAGAACATATTGAATGATGATCTTGAACAACATCAATAGTATGCGTCTCGAAAGAGAAAAACAAACTTTGCTCAAACTTTCCACAAGGAATCTCTCGATCATTCTCTTTCAAAATCAAGAATAAAAATCGGCGGTCACTGTGCACATTTTATTATTAGAGAAACAAATTACCAAACCAAAGATTTTCCGATATATGAAATTCAAAATGGCCGCTATTTCTGTGTTCACTCTGCGGGAAAAAGGAAAATTTTCGATTTACGAAAAACTAAGACTGTAGAAAATTTTCTTACTCCAAATGCTTTAAAATGAGCCCCCCACAAGTGGTAGATCAGCAAAGAATTGAAAAACTTGAGAGTCCGAAATATCTGTCCCCGAGGTGCGTTCTTCCTTAATCATTATATGTCCACAGTGGTTTAACACAGCTAAAACAAAACTAACGTGAACGTCTTCTTATTCAATAGACGGTGAGTACGTGCTCTGCGGTGTGTACGATCGCGCGATCAAGGCTTTCAACTGGGTGTCTGATATCATCTGGGAAAGTAAGACATGTTCTTCCGTAGTTTTCCTCGTGTATGAAGGTCATTTTATATGATCTTTCGCAAAAGAATACTTAAAGGTAAACAGTCACCTGTAATCTGAATATGCCCATATATGGTCAAAGAGGCGTTCCTTGGTATTCAAAATGCCCATGTTAGGGCGCTGTTTTTAAAAACCGGCCATCCACTTAAAATCTGTGATTGGTTAGATTTTCTCTTTCCATGGTAACTCTGGCAAAATTGGGACAGGTGACAGTATACCTTTAAGCTTATTTACAGACAATATGGACGACCAATTGCAAGTAATTTAAATATCAACAAAGTCGGACATATTATCATATGGCGGCTGAATATGTTATATTGAGTAGAAAACATGCCGGTGACAAAGTGAAAATTAGTTTAAGGTAGTATGCACCTCGAGAGTGAAAAACTTCAACTTTTAATAGCTCAAACTTTCCCAGGGGAAACTTTCAACCATTTTTTTTTCAAATTTTAGGATAAAAATCAGGGTATTCGTTGAAACTAGGGAAACAAATGACCTGACATTTATCGACAATTGGAATTCAAAATAGCCGCCATCCCCGTGTTCACTCTATGGGGAAAATTCCATTTTTGGTTTCCACGAAGCTAAGCCGGTGGAACTTTTACTTAATCCAAGAGCTTCAAAATGAGCCCTACCAAGTAGTAGATAAGAAAGGAATTGGAAAAATTTGAGAGTCCGATTATATGTCAGCGTAGGAGTATGCTAAGTTTAATGTGATTAACTCCGTTTCGCAAAGATGGACAGGTTCCCGAAGATGACCTACGCACCATCATCAAGGTGTACTCAACTTCGCCTGCACTCTTCCATTGCACATGTGTCTTTTCATCCCTGGGAAGTCTATTGGCCGTCTCTTTTCTGGTGTTCAACATAGTGAACCGCAACAAGAGGTAAAGTCCATATCCTTTCAGTTTCAGATATCATTAAAAATATTTTGTGTACCTGTTACATCCGAGTTAGCCCTGGCTACTGCCTCGTCTTGATCATCAACCCTTTTTGCTGTGTACAATCAACTCCTGAACTTTGACGTGGTATCTTGTTGGAAACATTGTAATGGCTTACAAATATCACAATGCTTCCGTCTCGTACAAGAACGGAAGACAAAAACAGACCGGTGTCAGAGAGCCAGAGTCTATACTTCGGCTGGCTCAAGCAAGTAGCCATTTTATACGCAAAATGTCATGTCTTACGCATGGCGGAAACCAGCTGTAGGAAGCCGCGGTTTGATGAAATCAGACCCAGCCGAATCAGTCGGCGGAAATCAAAAATCTCAGATTTCACCCAGTTTTGTGTGATTTTATAATGAAACAGCTGTGTTTCAATGACTGATGATCATTTACAATTTCTGCTTTTGAGCACTGTAATGCTGACTGTCAAAGTGTGATGGAAATGAGGCGCGCTCAATTAGTATGTGCTGTAATCATGTTCAGAAAAAAATGGAAAAAATAAAAGGATTTTTACTTAAAGCTGCTACCTCGACGTGGATAAAATTGTATCGTTTGAAAACCTTTAGTGAACGAACAGTAATAGCAATATCCAGTTGCGCGAACGAGGAACAGACAGATTACATATACTTTAGTTTTGTTTTCGACAGTGGAAAAGTTAGGCGTTTATAAACGTATCGTCTTCCTTGAAAGGAGATGTGGCACTTTAACCCTGTTGCACTCGCTCATCAAATCCTTATGGTTTTGCGAGAGAAAATCCTCAAAAATTCTCACGTTTTGTTCTCTTTAAAAACCAAGTCCCCGATGAAACAACAGGATTCAGTAATTTTCCACAAGATGATAAAATTACGGTCTGAGGATTACCTTGGTGATGATGATGATAGCTGTAATTTCTTCAGAACACGACATTTGTGGAAAGAATGACTGACATAATTGAAAGCTTGCTTCCCATTCCCATTTCCTTTTTCAGACACATCAAGCTGTCGTCTCCAAAACTCAACAATGTCATTCTAGCTGGCGGCATCGTCGTCTACCTGACAACTGTTCTTTTTGGGGTTAATGTGACAAAAGAAAACGAGGGAGTGTGTCAGGTAAGAAAGACAGCTATCAGATCAAACCATTATATTCATTAACACCGCTCTTACGTTAAAGAAGAAAAAACATTGTTCCTCGGATAGTCTTTGTAATGCAATAGAGTCGACAAAGAATTATGTTTGTGTGGAGACTAACCAGAATTTTTCTCCCAAATCTATGGCATTGAATGCTCCGTAATAGACCATACATTATGGGGTGGATAAAAGTTTTACTATAATTTTGAACACTTCGTAGTTGAACAGCGTGAATGCATCGTGAATACACTCCCTTATTCTGCACGTATTCGGTAGTTTATGCGGCAGATAATTTAGCAATGTCGATTATTATAAAAACCAGATAAAAGTAGATCCGGCAATTGCGAGGAACAGTTTTTATATTTATTTCTCTCTGGTCTTATTTTTCCTTCGCAATATACCTTTTGCGTTTGTCGATAGGTGAATTACTGTTTAATATAGTCGAGATATTTCTTCATCTTCATAACCGCACCGACTTGTGGTGCACGTGATTTTCACTGGGTCACTGCTCACTCAAATTCGACTCACAATTTTATTAGATAGTCCTTTTTTCACAGCTTTGTTTCCTCATTATTTTATAATACATGGTAATTCTAGAACAGTGAAAAGTATAACTGATACTTTTACCTTCAATTTGACAAAAAACTCGATAGAATTCCTTGATTGTCCGAGCGCATGCAGACAGCAAAAAGTCTATGCTCAGACGATCCCAGTGTATATGTGTATAAGCTTAGTATACAATAAATGCAACAGTGGGAAATATTCACGTTATGTCACGCAAGCGTGATTCTTTTGAAAAACGACTTTTATTGCGAGAACTTGATTTCCGCATCCATCAATGACTCTCATGTTGGTAGAGTTTTGAATGTTGCATGAACTAAAAAACATGCCGAAATCAATGGTCGAAATCAATGACCGAATCTTTGATTTCCTACATGTATGCTTCGTCGCTCAAACTTTAAAAAAATACGTGCTCTTTGTCTGCGCCGCAATTCTGCTCTGATGATATCGTGACGTGGGTGTTTGTTTAACAGTGGAGTGACCTCTGAGTCAATTCATGGTACCTCTCCAGCTGGATATCGCTTTTTGCAGTCACATTTTGTAAGAATCCAGCTCGCTACCGGATATAATCGTTAAAAGCTATATGTACCCATTGTGGCAAATGACATTTAGGGGACTACCGTCACCAGCTCTTCACTATATTCAACGCAATAAAGCACATCTTTTTTTGCATTTTACTCAAAACATTCAATCTTCGGGGAGATACTTTTAATTCCCGTTATTAAACCCTATTTCCTTTGAAAGCGTCACAATTCCAATCTTTGCTGATGGCTTTGGTCGATTAAATTCGGGCACTTAGCTTGCATGAGTTGGCATTCTAAACAAATCGAAAAAATGAATAAAGATACGGCTAATGGAGCTTTAGTGTTCAAATTGTGGTAATGTTATAATTATATTAGTGTCTCAGGATGGAAGAAGTTAGTCTTACATGTTCCTAATCGGCAACTTTCTTATCAACCCGCTTTTGTTAACAATGTATACGGCTTGTTTTCCTTGTGTATTCTCTGAAAGTATAACCCATGTAATTGACCGCCAGGCTATAACTATCAGTTGACGATCTGTTACAAACAATGTAAATTTCACCTCATTTAGTGGTATTATATTTAGAGATCATTGCTATAGTAGCAAACAGCCCTTCCCTACTTGTTTTCCTAACTGGAGTGCCGATGAATCAATGGTTGCAAGATGTTCCCAAAAAATATTCATATATGATTACTTTCTCATCCATACCTCTATACACGTTATTGTCACTTAGGCTCGTGCGTGGACCCTGGCTGTCGGTTTCACTTTGACGTTTGGCGCCATGTTCAGCAAAACGTGGCGAGTGCACATCATATTCACCAATAAGACGGCCCAGTCAAAGGTCAGTAGGTCAAGGCGAATGGTCAAATACGTCACTCAACTTACGGATGACACACAAATCTGTCTCCGCAAATAATTGCGCCCATCTGAAAAATCGTAAACAACCGATGTAAATGTTTTTCGACGATTTTTGAAGAAGTGTGGCTTTAAATGCTTCTTAACTCCTATTGTTGTTGCAATATTTCTAAAACTTAACGCAGCGTGACCGGACCAAATGTGTTTGATGAATAAATGCATCATGGTAGAGGAAATAATGTTATTCTCTTATGAAATCATGAAATCGTTTATAATGACACCTTACCGAGAATGTAAAGCTTGTACACATAGGTAACTATCAAATGTAAATATATTCTCGCACATCTAATGTCTTATTGATTTAGCTTGGTTACTCTACATAAACGTGATTGTAGTGTTTTCATTGCTAATCAATTATGTGACTGCTTCTGTCGTTTAATTTTTTTTCAGAGAATACTCGACCGTCACTTGTTCGGTTTTGTTTTCGTCTTTTTGCTTGTGGACATCATTATTCTATCGGTGTGGACTGTGATGGACCAACAAAAACTGGCAATGATACAACTGCCAGTCCGGGTGAGTGTCGTCCCACATATCGTTTGCTCCCATGTTTGAGGTCTTCGGATATGTAATCCTGATTTTGTAAATGCTGCCGTTAATATCGCGAAGAGTGAGTAAAAAGCTTTATATTGTCAAAGAATTGAGCAAAAACTATTCTTTTCTGACAAATTCGCGAGGATAAACAGGTAAGTTTCGTCAATTTTACAAAATCATCACGTGTCGAACGCTGATATACTGATTTTACATACTCTTGACCTTGACCTAAAATTAGGAGGGAAAGTAGAGCTGTTCGTAACTGCCCTCCCATGGGCATATTCGGAAAATACGCCCTCCCACTGAATTTTGATGCCCACTGCCTTCCCGTGTCTATGGTCTGCCCGCTCCCCACTCTCCACAACAGTTCAAGCTTCCCACTGCCCTCTCCCCACCACTGAAACTCCCGCCCGTTTTTATTTACTAGATTATATATTTTTTTCCAAAAGGACAATAGATAGTGTTAATTTTGGACTGAAACCTATTTTCTTGGTATCCACTGCCAGAAATTTTCCCCCCGCCCACTGTAAAGACTGAAATTTCTTCCCCGCCTGCTGTTAATATTGTATGACTTTTTCTCCCCGCCCACTGACTAGTCTTGAAATTTGCCCGCCCGCTGAAAAACTGCGTACGAACACCTTTCTATACGAACAGCTTCGTTGGCGGCACGCGTATACAGTTATAATCAATATCAAGGAATTATATTTCTCACGAGTCAGTCAATTAGGTTTTAGGCAAATCAAGACATTTATTATCTCCAAGACTGTTGATCATGATGCAGTTCCTCAGACATCATGCTGACTGCTTTTACCATACTGGTAACTCTTCACATGAAGAATACATTCAGTTTTCATTCTGTGTTAGCCGGGAATTATGGTAGAATACAGAGCTATACAAAATGTCACTGTGTATGTCAGTTTAACCTTAGCAAAGTATAATATCGTGCATTTCCTAAGTTGTGCCGCCAAGAGTTAGCTCACTGCAGGATCTTTGAAGGGAAGGTAATATGCTCCTCCAAAGTGATATACTAAAACTTTTGCTCAAATTATCTTTAAAATTAAACCTTCAACCACTATCTCTCTCAAAATCAAGAATACATTTATTTATTTATTTATTTATTTATTTATTTATTTATTAGCCAACCAAAACAGAACTCTATGGGAGACCCCAATATAGTAAAAAAGACATCAAACACACTACGGAACACAGCAGACTGGACGTAAAAAAATCAGCATAAAATATCTCGAAAAAATGTTTTAAAGACGTTTCAATGAATAGGAAAATCATAACAAGCAGTAACTGTTTTGGATTGTTGACACGAGTCTATGTCTGTTACAGAAATGCAAACATAATTGACGACAACCATATTTTTAGGTATTTTTGAAAATTTCAGTATCTAGGTAATATATTTCATTTGGCATTCTAGTAGTCCAGCCGATCAAGGTAGAACGCGCCTCGGGGACAGATATTCGGACTCTCAAACTTTTACAATTCTTCTCTGGTCTACCACTTGTGAGGGTTCATTTTAAAGCTCTTGGTGTGAGAAAACTTTTCACCGTCTTAGTTTTTTTGAAAATCGAAACTTATCTTACCCCATAGAATGAAAACAGGGATGGCGGCCATTTTGAATTTCAAATGTCTGTAAAATAATGTCGGGTAATTGGTTTTTCTTACAAAAAATTGCATAGCGACCCCAAATTTTCATTCTTGATTTGGTAGGAGTATGGCTGAAATTTTCATTCAGGAAAGTTTGAGTAAAAGTTTAAGTCATTCACTTTCTAGGCGCATACTACCTTTTTAAGGTTCAGATCGGTCGCTCTATTCGTAGGGGATTGCACAAAAGTCCGTCCCCAGGTGTAGGGGTGGGGTGGGGTGTCTTGGTCTCAGTACAAGGTTCTTCTTGCTATGGTTTATTTTATTTTAATACATTTGACTACGATATGTATTGCTAATAAAGATTTCTACTACCAACCTTTCTTTGCAGCTTTGGTGTCTTTGTCTTATGCACTGGTTTTGTAACGATTTCTTTTTCACCCTTGCCATGCTATCTACTTATCCTTTGACATCTTACGCGAAGTTTGGTCACTGTGTTGCGTCTATTATCTGACTAATTTGATTGCCCAATTCGCCAAAGTAAACAAGGGTAACTTACTAATCAGTGGACGTTGTCACCAGATTGTCACCGGATTAACTTTGATAAAGTCAACAACGAACGCACCAGCAATCTTCTGTTATACCTTGCTGCATGCTGGCGCGTTCGTTATCGACTTTGTCAAAGTTAATCCAGAGATAATCTGGTGACAGCGTCCACAGATTAGTAACTTACACCTACTTGCTTTTGCGCATTAGGCAATCAAACCCTTCAGATAATAGATGTAACATGGGGATAAAACGTTTACGCAAGATTGTCAAGGATATTGCTAAGAAAAGACCAAAACTCCAAAGATTGGTAGAATAAAGCTTTATTAGTAATACAACAAAACACCTATACCCACCCTTGGGACGGATATGTAGGCGAACCCCTATGCTCTTTTGAATATGTGGGACGTTCACTTTCCCACAAATCCTGTAAGCAACAGGAGATCAAATGTTCCTTTCTTTCTCTCAAATAGCTGGACATCAATGGCGCTGACTTTGCGTTGAAGGCCATGGTTGGAAAGTGCGTTTCTGAGCACCAGTTAATATGGATCGGGATACTGTACGGCTATAAAGGAATAACCTTGTTCCTGGGAGTCTTCCTGGCATGGGAAACCAGAAAGGTAATCGTTTATAGAGCTAATTCTTGAACTCGTTCGTGGATCAGAGGGTTGGGACTTGGGACTATTGCTCGCGTTCACAATGCAACGAGAGAAGCGGGACAGAAAAAATCCTTGCATCCGCAGGTTTATATAAAAATATAAAACATACATCGCGATCATAATGTTAGGATAGTAATATAAATGGTAAAAAGACTACAAGAAAATAGGCTTGTACTGAAGCACAGGTTTTTAAACTGACAACGTACATATGCCGAACATAAGGAGAATTGTCTTATAATAAGTGTGGCAATTCAAAGTAGGGAATGTGCATTAGAAGTGAGTGATATTTGTGGTCATTGGCACAGTTCCTGCATTGTTTGTATGTCTTTGACAAAGTTCAATGCTAAGATAAGGGGTTCCTCTCAAAAGTAAACATAGTTGCTCATGACTTTATAAATTTTTCGGCAGTTGCCATTGGAAAAGCAAACTTAAGAAAAATATTATTGTTTTTGAAATGCGCAACTTGTTCTATTATAATTGCTGATCAGAAACGGTTTTTTTGCCAATTTAATGTGTGAATGAATGAATAAATAAATAAATAAATGAATGAATGAATGGATGAATTATTCATCCATTCATTCATTCATTCATTAACACATTAATTTTGCAATTTGAAACACAAAAAAAAACCACTTCGGATCAACAAGCTATAATTGAATAAGTTGCGTATTTCAAAAAAATTCATAATTTTTTTTGGTTACAAGTTTCTTAGTTATTATTCTTTTGCAGTATGACGGAAGTCACCAAGAATTAAAATCGACAAATTTGTTTTCTGTGTGACCTCAATCTACCTTTTATGCGAACCATAAAGTGTACACGACAGGCTGTGTTTAAAAGCCTAATCCAATGTATAGCTTAGTGCAGACATTGGTGGAATTAGAAAAAAGGCAAATCTACCAATCAACGGTGATGTTACAACTCACTTTTGGCGACTTCAGTCATACTGCAGACAATCAGTAACAGTAATTAAGAAACTTTTAATCTAATTGTTCAAGTCTGTTAAATGACGCCGTTGGGAGTAGAGCTTTGCATGTCACATGTACTTTTCTGCTGAAAAAAAGATAATAATCGAGACACGAGTCAAAAACTCTTTAAAAAACGCAAACTTCCCTCCTGTCGTATTCCGCATCATTTTGATACATGGGCGTCATGTCTTT
>LD357726.1:122543-141089 GCA_001465055.1 Ptychodera flava
GAGACAACAACAGCGGTTATGGGGAGACTTCTTTAGGCCCTCCTCTTCCCTCTCGCTTGTCCGTTTAATTGAGACAAATCCCAAAACTAACCCTAAAATAAAACCTTAACCAATGCAAAGTTGCATTTAATTTGCTTCTTTCGAAGAAAGCCCCCGATTACAGCGATCGCAACAGTCGCAGGTACAATAGGGCCCAATCTTTGAGGAAGTCTCACCGTTTTTTTTCTTTTTGTCTGTGCCTAAACGGTTGGATCATGGAGGGTCTGTTGAGGATATTTCTCTGCAGAACGAAAAATTACCTAGGAATAAAATATGTGTCATATACACAGGGCAAGAACTTTCAGAGCTGTATACGAAAAGGGCACAAAATCTCTCAATATAATAAGAGAACCCACTTCCAGATTTTATTTAATGTTGATGTATGACCGTAGTCTGGACCCCGGATCCCTCCATTGGTTACGCTATGCCATCGAAGCAGTACCATAAGCACTACTAGTAAATTCAGTCGGCAAATCAATGTATAGCCGCTAGCCGGTCATAAAAATGTGCGCCCTCAAAGTCCGAAGAAAGGGTGCATCTACATGTATCTTCAAGGCGGCAAATTTTGTTGCGATCTGGTTAAAAATAACTGGCTTTGTAAAATAAACCATTTGGCTTTCTACGCCGCCATTGACTAAACATCAGACGACCATTTACTTTTTGTCACAGATCGCGCGGGATGAGGGAAGTTTTCGCTTTTCCTTCGACCCTCAAGCGTCTGTATGGCTTTACCGACTGTTTATTCATGGAGTAACATAATCGACAGAACAACGTCTTGTTATCTGCATGAAGACGTTACCGAACAAAAATGTAAATAATTGAACGCGGTAACAAATACCATAAAGTTGAATGATGGATGTAAAAAAAAAGAGACACCATGGTTGAAAAACTCAGCGACATAAACGATGCTTTTACAATACGTGTGCTTTTATTTGTCCAATTTGACCATATACTTTAAAAACGTTTTTAAAGTCTATGATTTGACGATCTTGGAAACCGGAGGTCAATTTGCATATGTTGGTTTGCAATATTGACTTCGCTTGATACTTTTGTGATCATACATCACGACAGAAAATACAAAGTGTTTGGCTGAAAAGATAAGTTACGCTATGGTTGCGTTGCACAACATTAAAGAATGTCGTTACCCCTATCAGAAACTGCCGAAAAATCTCGATTTAAACCTTGGATGTGCTATAGCAAATGTAAGGAGTGACTCCTAGAAGTTGCGGTAGCTGAATGAATGTTGACACCATGCCTGTATTTTGTGTTTTCGGGTTACTAGTGGCTGTTACCGCGACGGGCGCCGCCGATGGCGGGCGCTTTGCGATATACATGTACTTCAGATTTTCTACGATTGTATCACTATTCAGGCACACACTGATCGTTCTTACTCTTGTAGACCTTTTCTTGATTATGTTGTAATTGGGCAGTTCTGAACTGTAAGAGGAAGCGGCATCTCATCGACAAATTTGAGGACTGGTCGTGATTGATCTAGAAGTATAGACTATATAGGAAAACGAAGATCGGGATATTGTTCCTGTCTTCATTACACACTACAGGAGCAAGACTTCACTTCCCCGAACGGCTTCAATTGTTGTAAGATTTATGATACTCTGGTCCCTTCAAACAATGAACATCCCTGCAAACACAACTGAATTCTTAGTCCCATTAACGTACATATATTTTCTGAAAGCGATAGCAGATGCTGTGGTCTGTACTTCGTTATCATTTTACATAAGGATCATGCGACGGTAAATTTGTAAAATCTCCGAATTTAAATGAGGTTTGCCTTCCCTGCCGAACGCGTCTGTACGAACGCTGCAGTGTTTCCAGTTTCTTTTTGCTCGAAACTCTGACTTTGTCGCATATAAAAGTCTCGCTCCCTCTGTTTACATAAAGGATTGACAACATGAAAGACTAAAAAAGTGATTTGATTTTGCCTTGTATCCGAGCAGAGAAGGGATAAATCATTGGACAAAAAAATACCGAGTCATAGAATTGGTTCTAGAACGTAAAGCAAAACTGGCAGACACACTTTGCAAGATACAACCATGTAGGAGCAAACCTCTTTTTACCGACATGATACAACAGCTTGTCATCCTGCAAGTTTCGACCGGAAACGCTTCAGCGTTTGTACAGGACTGTGTACATACAGGGCAAGGCAACAACCGCTCTTTGCAGGTTATTCACGTTGGCTGTCACGTGGTGCTGATGTAGACAATACAAAGTAAAAATCACAGCATATACTAATATGTGGCTATAAACATATACCAATATCTAGGCTTGCAGAACATATATCCATTAACGGGGTTGCAAGTTTAGTTTTTATTCAAAGAAATCTTTGTTTGGAAGGGCCCGATATTTGCCCAGGAATCTTACACGGGATATCCTATGAGTTGTTCATTGTCAACCTTTTCAATTGACATACTATACAGGTAGAAATGCACGATAAACGTCATGATTACATTGTCATTTTCTTGAATTTTTTATGAGAGTCTCGGGTACAAAAAACCAATTTGAAACAATGCGTTACAATGTGGTGTCACAATGCCTGTATAAAGTAAATACGATAAAATTATCCCGTTCTCTACAGAGGAACCTGCGAAAGAACGCCACTCCAAATTTTCTTGGCGAGTTTGATAACTAGATCGACCCCTTCGCATCTTCATTGTTTGAGCAATAACCTGTTTCCCATTGCACCTGGAAGTCATATTTTGAGGATAATTTCAGGTTTCTACGCTGAAAGAAAATGACAATGCGCACGATTTCATCGCCGCTCTCTATACTTTATAGGTTGGACTTTGTGGGACAGTTTCCCCTAGTATTAAGAATACAGCATGGGTCTATGATTATTTTGGACAGTGTTTGCGCACGGCTAGCCTGAGTCTCAGACCTTCCATCCATGGTTGTAAAATTTCTCTTGTTTACATCCATGCTTCATCACAGGTCTAGATTCTTTTTGTGACAGAGCTTGGTATGGATAAACAACAACGGACACATTAGTTGATGTTGTGCATATTATGTGGATGTAAAAATAAGACAGTAAACGTTTTTTTTTTACTGTCTATGGTTAAATGTCATTTTCACCCCTTTAATCACAACATTTTCACGTTTTCCGTGCTGTTGGTGTTAAACATCGCAAAACGTGATGTCTTGTTACTTTCAGAAGACTTTAAACATACTATGATTTTTTAAAAGTTTTGTGTTTACCCCACTTGCATGTAGCACCTAAAAGGGTGACAACAAAGGGATAAAAAAGGTTGAAATCACCCTGTACAAAGATGTGACATGAAACAAGAAGGTGTTCAAACGCTTCTCCGTTTCGAAGTTTATAGTTTTGACTTGGCATGTAAACTGTTTTTGCAAAACTATGCAACACCAATTTATCCAAGTTTGGCAAGTTGTTAACTCCTCGATTATAAGGGAAGACAAATTAATATCACGCCTTGTCCATCCAGGTGGGGTAATTCACACCTTAAACAAATGGTGTTTCAAGACAGGCGGCGATTGACGGACTGATTGTCTGTGGATGATGCAGACTTGTTCCTGGAGAGTCAATGTGGCGGCAATGATGGTTATCAAATCATTTTCTACAAGCTTGTACCCCCTTGCTTCATTGTAGACGGGGAGCTGGATAGGCCACTTTTTGTCTCATTTTGTCACGTTCCAGCTACAAATCATAGGTGAACGATAATAATTTTATGCGCCCAGCTTAGTTTTGGCCAATATCTGCACAATTAATCTTTACGGCCCTGATACGGCTTTTGCGGCCCGAGGTCGTACGGCGGAAGGGCCCGAGCGTGCGAGGGCCCGTACGCCGTACGACCAAGGGCCGCAAAAGCCGTATCAGGGCCGTAAAGGTTTTATCATATACCTTATGGAATGATAAATATGTATTTTACATAATATTCAACATTGTTCCGGAGATAAAAATGCGTGCGATATCAAAAATTCAACGCCATTTGTGTCAGTTTTTCATACATACGATGGCCGCTTCCCGTCGCGGATTGACATACATAATGACGTCATTTGTTTACCTGCAGAATTCTAGAACGCGCAAAGCAACACCCGTACTGTACTTGACCAACAGAGATCAAGGCTGAAATCGAGGTGTAAGAAGGACAAAAACGTGATGTCAGTTTCTGGTAATTTATACTGAACAGGCACGCACTTAGGATACACAGGATTTCACTAGAATTTAGAAATAAATGCCGATGGCTCCACTGTCGCCACGCGCAACTACGATCTGATCGTGCAGACGTTTTCCTGATCTCGCGCTGACTTTGTGTACGAATGGAACGTTTGCGGATAGCAACACGCGTAGTAACCAGAATCGAGATAGTTCAGAAATGCACGCGATTGCCCATATTTGGGCACCGGGCCGGGGCGTGATACGTAAAAAAAATGCACGGATCTGAGGGCGCTTTCTCCCATAGCTTTACACAGGCACGTGAATGTAGGTATATGATAATAGAAAGTACTGCCCGCCCATGCATGGATGTATCTACCATCATGCTATATGCTATCCACATACCTTGCTCTATACATACATGGTGGGTTGTTGTCACAGGAATTTGGCTTCGATATGTCCTTTTCTCTATTTTCAAATTTTGTGGCCGACCAAAATCCCTTCTAGGGTTAGCAATATATTTCGTCATTTTCCTGGATGTGAAAAAGAGAAAGTTGCCCATATCACGGACCCAGGACTCGGGTCGCGCCAGAGTGGTATATCACGGCCCGTTTGCGGAGAGATCGTGGATATATTATTAGTTTAATGTACACAATTCTGCATCAATGATTAGGTGGAATGGTGCTTGTTATAATCATGGAGGTAGTAGCGATGCCTTTTAACAGTTTATGACAACGCTGGCAAACGAATCCGACCTGCGATACAAATTCCAGCTGCAAATTGCCTTCGCTTGCCATTCGACGTTCACTGATCGGGCAGGGACCCTCCCCAATGTGTGGCCTACATCACCGAGCTGCAGCAAAGATGTGAAACTCATTCCGACACATTATGAAGAGCATTACATCTGTAGTCGTAAAACTATGATCAAAATTATCAAATGAGAACGCCAAAGGGACAAAGACATCCATTGATGGTTTCGTATGTTAATTGCACGTCTTCTCTGGCTCTTTTCGATGAAAATGATGCACTGCACATTTGCTCTTTTTGAAATCAAGTTCCCTTTTCCATGTCTATTTCACTTGTATTGAACGAACTTGTCAACACATACATTGTAATGTCAATGTTATTGCTGGCGACTGAATTAAGTCCGGACAATAATTCATTCGCCAATAATTCATTCATTCATTCATTCATTCATTCATTCATTCATTCATTCGCATTGCATATACTGCAGTGTGCGCGATGGTCTTCGTATTTCAACACAGGGATCCGAAGAAGAAAATATATTTTTTTTTCGTAGAACCGTGAAGGTAAACTCAAATAAAAACTTTATTATAAGTTACGCTTTCAAGAAGATTGAAAGAGTGTCACTCGATGGGGTGCCGTAGGCTAAGATACAGCCCTTCCTTACCCGTGGATATTACGTCAAAATTGAAGAAAGTGATACCGATTATTCGTGCCGTGCATGTCAAATGAACCTCGCTGTCGGGGTAGCGGGTCGTTCGCTACTCACACTCCGCGCAGTCTGTTGTCTGTAAGTAGCCCCGTGTTTTGATTTTTTGTTTGTTTTGTGGTCTCAACACCTGATGTGTCAAGATACGATTAACCCCTACACGGGAACTCGTCCTGATTTCCATAAACATAATTGTGGACGAATACAGGAACATACGGACCATCGAGGTGGTAGCGCCTCCATGTAAAGACTATGACAGAACTCCATGACCTTGCCTTGACGTTTGTGTGGTACGGAAGTTATTTTCACGAGTGATGCGGTGTATCCTGCGGCCGTATTTTCACGAGCGAAGCGAGTGAAAATACAGCAAGGATACACCGCATCACGAGTGAAAATAACTTCCGTAACACACAAACGTCAAGGCAAGGTCATGGAGTTCTGTTATTATTACATATGTTCCCAAATTACACACGTTGGTAACTTCGTCGAGCAAGTAAATTCTTCGGGTCGGCGGATGGATATTACTTAACCAATAGAGTTATTCGCCCCTCAGCTGGTACACTCAACCAACGTCACTCACACGTATGACACTACAAAATGTTTTCAAGCGAAACCGTTCGTATTTTGTATCATTATAATCGAAATTCATGTACACTGGAACAAGAACAATGAGTAAAACTTCAAAACGAGAAAGTTTAATTATGTTATCGGTTGAATCATTCAATCTGAGTCGGAATCGGAGTAGATCACTGCAGGTCGGCGACGTTTGGAGGCGATGCAACGTGGTATACAGGTGAAGACTGTTTAGATAGGGAATTATTTCCGGTGATGTTGAAGGTAAAGTTGAACGATCACCACTAATGTGTGCATTTGAGAACATCCCTGGTAGTTGCGGCAACTGATGGAGGGCATTTTGATGCATTGACGACAATGGAACTCGAATATTAGCACACGAAGGACCGGCCACCGGTCGCGGTGTATGTTCGGCCGGCATCAGGCTTGTACTTCCGGTCGCGGTCGGTCGTGGATGCGTACCGGCGAGTATGTTGCTCATCTGACGCTGCTGGTCTGCACTGGCCACAGAATAACGGTTGAGTTTTTGTGCCCGTTTAGCTTAGTTGTGAAGCCACAGTTGGTGTAACGCCGGCATCGAGCAGTCGTTGTACGCAGGCTTTACGAGCGCTGTGATTACTCAATTTGTCAGCGAGTCCCGTCGCTCAGAAAAAAAACGGGCTAGCAATTGATCTATTAAACTCAGGTGGTGGAATGTTCAGAACTTCGCAAGTTTCTTCTGTCATGGTGTGAAGCCATTCCTTGAAAACTGCCTCTTCGCGTCTTGTTTTCATTTCCATGTTTTGGTTTTTCTGCGCTCCAACTTGGATGTCGACATCAGCTGTGTTGACACGGGCACATCTCCCTGTGCTCGCAGCAGTCGCAGTCCAAGACGGCACTGTCAACGACGCTACCGTCGCGTTATCCTTAAAAAATACTTGTTTCTCCGTGTCACAAGGTGTTTCCATTGTGTCTCCGTAATAAAATTCAATTTCAAAATGATCAACATATTCGCAATTTTGCCAGTCGTAATGCTGGTCCTCAATCGAGCTGGTTTCAATACACAGCAGACGACAGTTTTTACCAAAGTATTAAAAGTAGTCCGCCAAATGTGATACTAATTTGCATAATTTAGCGTGAAAATACCGAAAAATTATTGAATGGGCACGTGACTAATTTGCATAGTTATTTGATGGCTTGTGACATTCTCCTTCAATCTGTAAGTACGTTTTTAGCTGTTTGACAAGGAGTTTATTGTTAACATTTTGTATTATTATGATAAAATTAATAAAGTGTAGGAAGCAACTGTTTGGTCAATATGATATGCAATTTATCCTGCCAAAAACCGAATTTTGAAAAGGAACTATTTTTCTCATATGCACATTACTGAGATTCAATACCAACTTTATGTGGTGGGGCACAATAGAATAATCTGCAGTACATATGTAATAATAAAAAATTCGTCACTCGGAAAGAACCATATTCGAGTATAGCTTTCTGAAATCCAATTATCGTCTTGTTAAAATAAAGTGACCCTGCTAACCTTATAAGCTTTACCCTACAGAAGTCAAAGTTTCTTGCAACGATTTTCCTGTGATTGCATTTTGTGAGTGACCGTGTGTGCTCGAACGTAATAGTCACTTGGGTTTTCTGTGACAGTGTGCGCACTATGATGAATGACAAGATCTTGTTAGATCAAATAATACAGTAGTAACCTCCATGAAAATACCACATTTCCGCATCTAGAAATTTGGCAGATTCCTCTATAACATCCTTACATTGAGACTGTCTGTTCAGCCATGTAGGTATCTCCATGGTTCAACCCAGTCCTTGTTGCTATAGGGACAGAAGTACAGCATAGAACTACTGAATTACGAATTTGTCGACCCCAAAAATGTCACCGTTCATGCTTTGAACATGCTACTACCTCCATGCTTTGAAGCAGTCTCCTACACTCCACATAACAAACACCTCTCACGCAAAGTTTATCATCGTTCTTCCTGTTAATTCGCCCATTAAATTAATTCAGCGGTGATAATTTCCTGAGACCCTTTCAATCCGTAAAAATCACAGGTAGCTTATTTGCTATGCATTTTGCCGTGTTCAGTTTTGATGCAAACAGGCAAATACTACTGACAAGCTGTCATTCGTCTGGGTGCCTATTTACTTTGATGACAAATGAAGACAAGTATCAGTGACAAGCGTCGAGTGAAACAATAGAGGGCCAAATCATTTGTTGTTCACACCTGCAGCCTCATCAGCTGGATCGGCGGAAGGTTAGCACCTTGTCTCTTTCTGATTCGCCTCAGCAAACATGTAATGACACTCACAAAACAAAACTTTCGGACGATCACACCACAGATCCAATTTAAAATGCTGGAAAAAATGCCAAGTATACACAACAAATGCACGTGCAATGATGAGTTTGGTCGACCGATCCGCAGTAAAACAGCACATGAACCAATTGCAAACTGACGCAAACTTTCTCTCCTTACTAATAATGTCCATATAAAACACACTGATGCCATAACAAACAAGGTTGAGCGTAACACACTTTTGACCGAAGCCATCCGATTGTTTCGTAACGCAGGCACATTCTTTTAAAGTCGCCAAATGTATAATTTTAAAATCTATTCCGTATTTCACAAGGCTCTGTAAAATTTGTGTTCAGTCTTGTTGCCTTTAGTCGAGAAAGGACATATTGGGATATTTACAAATCCTGCCTGTTTTCAGATTAATGACTGTTCATATAGGGTTGAAATAATGAGCATGAAATCAACGTGATTAGGGACCATGGATAGACATCCAACATGTGCGTTTACGGTAGTTCTCTTTTTGGAGGAAGTGGTGGCCCTAAGGGCCGTTTAGTGATCATGCAGGTTTTGAAGGTTTAGCCTACTCGGTTTCTTCAGAGAAAACATCGGAAGTCGACCATGCAAACACATTTGCGGTCGGAACTGATCAATCGAACGAAATAGAGAACCGCAATGACTGAATAGCAAAGCTAAATCAGGGACGATTTTCCGAGCCCAGTTGATGACAAATGCTCTACCCAGTGTCAATATCAAAGTGCGAATGCAATTCTCGGAGAAAAAAAGAAAAGTATTTAAGATAAATTACAGTTTTAATTTAATCTCGAAAAAGGAGAAAACTATGCATGGAAACGTGAAATTCGTTGCAGTCACCAGTGAAATTCATTGACGGTCATTAAGACCATGCTGTGACTTACGAAATACCCGTCCCCCGGACAGAAAACGAACGTCGTTCGGCATTACGACGTCGAGTCGGCTTGACTGGCTCGGCATGTCGGCCGGCCATGGCGGGTATGATAGCAAACGGACTCTCCTATTATGGAACAGGGGCCATATCTTAAAAATACAGCAAAAAATTGGGTATTACTCACAGTTCCGTATCTTTTACTTCAATGCTACATTACTTTGCATTTCTTTACCGCTTTCTTACATTAAAAAGATAATATCGTCTACGGTAATGAGTCTGTTCATTTAGCTCCTTTTATTAGCTCCATGGTCTGTTCACCTGACAACAAATAAGTCTCCCCACCATAGCCCTTCATGCTTTTCACATCATGCATACAGGAATCAACAAACATCGAACATAACAATCGACATCAATTTGAAACCTAATATTTTGTATGTTATTAATTGCAATTTCGTTTATTTCCGCAACTTTTACTAGGATATCAAGGAATATAATGCTTTTTATGCGAAGGGTCATTGAGGTCAATGAGATATTCACAACATTGCGGTAGGAGGGGAAGACAAAAGTAGAAAGCACGCAAGAAGAGTCAGGTATAGAAATGAGTATTAGTTTGCTATGTTTTTTTGATCCAAAGTTTCGACAATTGAGGCAAAAAATCTCCATGCCAAACGCAGTTTTTCCCTTAAATTTTGCAGTTTGCAAGCAGGCAGCGAAACTATGAACGTCACAAAATGTAACAAGTCACTGGTAGGCCAGTACAGTGGAAACTCAGATTGAGCTAGTCAATTTTTTACCACAACCGGATTGAAGTGACCATACAGGGTCCGAAAAATGTTTGGCCTAAACGATTTGGATTGAAATTGTCGAGGGACCAAAACGCTTTAGTATAAGACCTCTGTAGTTTTGATCCAAAGTATGTTTAGGGATCAAAAGTACGGTAGGTCCTACTCTAAGACCACCTGAAACGCTGTTCTCTGAGCGTCTGCGGTTTGAGACACAAGTTACTATTAGATCCGCCCAGATGTCTTTGTTTGTACGAGGGGCCGAAGGCATACTTTAGCGGTCACTCTACCGACACATCTCAAGTTCTCTGTCAATGTCATTTAAAAAATTACAAAACCGACAAAATTCACGCCAAAGCGAAGGTATCTATAATATTTTGTCCCTGTATGGATGTATGGTCACTGTATTAAAATGACAATGAAATGTACACCGTGATGAGTCCGGAAGCAGCAGAAACATAAGAAACGAGAGCTATCTATAGAGGCAAGCACAATTTGCATACATTGTCACTTCAAAACAGGAATCAGGACAAGTCGCGTGCTGAAAGATTAGCCAGCAAACGATTGTCAATTAACAGATAATTGGCCTAATCACAGACTGTAGGTTTCGGACTAGGCCTCGTAAGTATTATACACAAGTGTGAACGATACGAGACTTCGTGAAAATGTGCAGCATGCAACGAGAGTTCAAATTCTGCTATGAGAAATCGAAACAGTATACGAAACTATCAGTTAACCGACTTAAGGAGTATAGAAAGCAATAAATTTACATTCAACTTTCATATGATCATCATCACTAAACTCTATCAATAAACTTGATTTGAATAAAAATATTGAGCGGTTTAAAAAAACAACTAAGAATTTAGTAAGCATATAGCCTACCCCTCCAAACAAAATGAAAACGTATTCATGACTAGAGTTGTTACTAAGAGGTCTCTGCCTAGTGTATCGCGCTGAACATGAAAGAAGAGGCTTTCACTTCAATCCTTCATCCCCGACTTTATTTGAGTTACCAAATCCAGAACTTCAAACCCCGTATAAGTTTATGCCAATTCTGTTTGAAAGTAAGGACATTTTGCGGGGCCAGCTGTTCTGATTTTTCAGAACTCAACCCTGGAAACAGGAACAGTATAAGAAATCCGTTGTACCTCCCTGTCGGAACATCCATGGACGTAACAAACACACGTCATGGTCCGTGAAAGCTTATACAGGGACCGTGGGTATATTGAAAATCACTTACAGATCATGTCAAGAGGCAATTTTCCAGTAAAAACTGAATTTGAGATATCTAGATATCTCCACTTTATTTTTTACATTCTTCGCACAGCTCACTCACTTTGCCTCAGGCGAAAATGCTAATTTCCATACTTTTATCTTGGCGGGAAAGTATCTTTTTGATTCCATGGCGAGATCAAGTACCACCAATCGCACGTGCGTGGGCGGCGTGGTGCGGATCAATCCGGCGTCTCTGATTGGTCAGTTGGAAAACTTATGACTCGACCATGACGGAGTAAAGGGATGGCAGGCTGTTCCGTACTTGGTCTGGTACCGATCACTTTGGTTTTTGTTCGTGTTTTTTTACAACTCATAGGTAATAGGCTCCCTTCGAATGCCTATGCTACATGTGTGTCATTTATCTTTTATCACTTGTTGTTGGGTGCCGGCAAACTATACACTGCACACGCCTGCTAAATAATAGGACATTCCATCCCCACTTTAAAATAGTGTATGCTATTGAATATTCATGACGACCAAGTCATACAAATTTTCGCGGTATTCTCTTAAAAGTTAGTGCAGGTACGTCTCTGAGCTACCGAAGTGCCGCTACTGAAGTTTCGAAGTCAACGTACAGATCTCTACGCCGGTCAACGCCATGTCTAGCTATCGCCTCTCAAAATGGCCCCTCGACTTTTACACTATCGGTGAGTTGTTCTTTTTTTTCGGGAATTACACCTGTCGAAACTTTATTGTGTTTATACCCAAACAGAATTGGTATTTTGGGGGTTAAAGTTGCCAAATTGTTGACCCCATGTAGAGTGCGTAGTAAGCGGACTGCTATCGCAGTAATCGGACGTCGTATTTGGAATGTGATCAACTCAGTAAAAATCCTCTTTCTTCCAAATGTCCATAGAAATATCGGAGTACGAATTACACAATTGAAAATGCACAACAAACATCAAGCACGGTTACTCCAGTCGTGCACGTAACTACGTCCATGCTAATAACCCAACGTTGAGCTAGAGCATGGTATCTCCATGGCTAGAGTAAACGTTTATCAAGTATGGTATGGTGTTTCACAGCCGGTATTGAATGTAGCAACAGGTATTTGCTTGGAATGACCGTTTCTTACTCATAGCAGCTAGCACGGCCAG
This sequence comes from Ptychodera flava, assembly GCA_001465055.1. Classification (NCBI taxonomy): domain Eukaryota; kingdom Metazoa; phylum Hemichordata; class Enteropneusta; family Ptychoderidae; genus Ptychodera; species Ptychodera flava. The sequence continues at coordinate 135,090 of LD357726.1, forward strand.
TCAACCAATTTTATGTCTGATATTGAGACAGGTTTTCTCATCAAAAAGTTAAAAATTGGCGGGAAAGCATAGATTCATTGCATAACGGAGATAAGAATGTTAAGTCATCTGATAAAATCCGTTTCTTTAGAATCGAAATGCTGCACAAATAGAACGGTTAGATCAATCTGATTAAAATCAGATGTAGAGTACGGCGACGTCTACTTATGCAAGAGAATACCGCGTACGCATAAGTAGACATTGCTGTACTCTACATCTGATTTTAATCAGGTTGGATCGTGGATGTACTGTGGGAAACAGATTAGAAAGGTTGCAGTATGGACTTGTGTTTATCAGACCATAGATAGAAAAAAAATGTCAGTCTACACGGATCATTTATTGTACAGAAAATTTTGACTTTACCATTGACAGATTACGCCTCACCAGCACCAAAACCTAGCAAGAAGCGAAATATCGATGAAGTAGTTTCTGAGACCAAAGAGAAGAAAGCGTGTGCTTGCAAGAACAACTGCACTACCAACCGATGCAGCTGCAACAAAAACGGCAATGCCTGTGACGAGCAGTGTAAATGTTCAGCGTGCAGTAATCCAATGAATATGTTGAAGATCATGGCTGAGTATGGAGTGGATGTTGAGCAGTGCAAAGAAGACATTTGTCTCATGCAGAACATGGAAAGAGTAAGTTCAGCACCTTTCAAGGCACTTTTTTGATCCCTAGATCGCCTTTGTTGTGGGCTTTTGACCTCTAAGCATTTTTTTGAACAAAAAATAAAATATTCTCTAGAGTATTAGGAAGTACATGAAAATTTAATCACATCTAAACGATGTTAATTCACCAAGTATCCATAAACATCCTGCAAGAAAATTTATATTAAGCCATCTCATGACCATAAAAAAATTTTGGCATTAGAGAAACACATATCCCTTAAATGGCTATACCCTATTTAAGATCATTAGGAATTAATTTTTTTTAAATATCATGTAAACAGAACTGTTAAAACTTGTTTTCCCTAAGAGGCTATCATCAAATTTCCAAACCAGCAGCGGAATAGAAAGTATTATGAAAATATAAGGATTTGTTTCAGTGAATTCAATTTTTTTCCTTCAGATGACAGAAGAAAAGCTTCGCAAACGCCTTGAAACTGAAATGGAGTTGTTCTGCTGTGATACCAAAGCCAAACTGTACAAGCTCATCCCTGGTAAATTCCGGTGCCCGGGCGAGGACTGTGATGAACCCTACGTGTATTCATGGTGCGATTGGGAAATGTCTGAGCTGAGTAATGGTCAAAGACGAAACCACTGCAGGAAGTGTCACACCTGCCAGGGACGTTGTCAGAAACACTGCAATGTAAGTACATAGCTTTTCAGTATATAGTATCAGCTATCTGTGTTAAAGCACTATTACTGTTATGTTTGAGTTCCAGTCTGACCCAGGAAACCCCTGAAAAATAACTACGCATTAGGTGTACACATGATACAAGCTGATTGACAAGCTGAATACTAAAGATATATGCTAATTGGAGTAGAACAAGGTTTAGTTGACACTAAATACAAAAACTGAAAAAAAAAAACTAATCAAAAGTTACAGCTCCTGACCCTTCAAGTAATGCTATGCTTTCTTTTCTAAATTACAGTTTCATTTTATTCTCTTTTTCCCCAGAAATGTTACCACTGTTGCTGGGCTCCGTGCCAGTGTCATTCATAACATAAGACCTCTCCACCAACGCATCAATTGTACGCTGCTTCTGTTCTCCTGGCCTGCTATCAGACGTAACCTGGGAGAGAAAATTCATTTTGTCCATTGTCAGTACTTTTAATTTTTCCCTGCAGAACTTAATATTCCTGTTTACACATTTTTCTATTACAGAGTCATCACTTAAGGTCTCTTAAGATTTCAAAAGTATGAGTCTCACTTCATCCTGTTGTTTTTGGTTAGCCATGTATTTTTTACAAGTATACCTTCTGATTTCATTATAAGTTCTACATTTTGACATTTGCATCTCAGGGTTACCTTCATCAGATATGCAGCATTTACTTTTTTCATCTTTGAAAACAAACAGGTTTGATTTGTTTGTTGTGGATATTAAAGTACATAAATCACGTTCGACAAAATATTTCAAAGTTTAAGTTTTGAATCTTCCTTTTTTAAGCTGTTAGTGTTCTAGCTTTTACTTGCTTTGAATGCATTAAAGTTTTTAATTTCTTAGATGCAATTGTACAGTTTGGTTCTTGTAGCTTGCAAGTACACAATCCATGTGTACGCTGAGTATGCGAGTCCTGTTTATTGAAAGAGTGTGTTTTATTTATTGAAGTCTGTGATTGAGCTTGATCCTCCCATCACCGCGGTTTAGCCGAAACCAATTGTATCAATAGTGATTGTGAACCAGTGTATAGGGGATTGGGGTGAACAGCTAGTCTTGATGTGCAAAAATCATTGTGAAACAAATCCAAAATAAAAAAATTGGGAAATACTTGACAGTTTGTTGAATTTCATTTGTGAACACACAAAAGGAGGCGAATAGGTAATTTGATTGTGAGTTTGAGTCTAATTTTGTTCCTTAATTTCTGCTCTAAAAGGTTGATAAAAATTCTCACTCCAAGTCACTGCAATAAAGTAATGTATTGTCTGACATTACAGCTATATGAACGGTTCAATGCCTCGATATGGTTTTGAGATTATTAGCGAACCTTTGGCTCTAACATAATTTAGCAAAAAAGGCATGCTAGCATAAATGACGTGTTTCATTGTAACTTTTCGGGCATGGACGCGTGTATTTCCATGGGATTGTTCGTATTTACACGAAGAAAGTCCTGACATTTATTAATTACCAATATCATTTGCACAGAAATGTAGTACAATTTGAGTTTTTCTGAATACTGAACTTTTAGCAATGATAGGAAAGCTGCGCAGAGAAAGTTCCCCTGATCGTCTTGGCACACCACTACATAAACGACCGTTTCTTAATTTTACTCTCGAGGGTCTATGCTTAATCGTAATTTTGGGGTTTCTCAACTGTAAACATTCGGCTAGACGAAGCGCTGGCTCGTCGTTAATTTTGTGTAGTGACTGTGCTTGATCTAGAAACTGTAGATTGTGAAGAGTAGAAAAGCAGTAGGTCAGCAGGTTTTTTTTTAAAATTTATTTTAAGTATACATTTTTCGGGAGTTCTGAGCGATCAAACACTGGCCAATACATTTCCAGAAAAACGTTTCACACATATAAAAGGAATAAAATCATAAAAGACATCATCGTTCAAGCAAATATCAAGTGCTGGGTAATGAATGCGTGATTTCATGGTTTCTCTCTCTTTTTTAAATACCGTGTTTACGTAGCTTCAAAAATTTAGGGTTGGCAGGAAAAAATAGGGTGGGCCCGGTTATCGGAACAGCACAATTCTTTTCTCTGCCTAAGAATATGTCCTTGGCCGTTTCGAACAGAACATTCCTGCAAACAACTGAATCCGTAATCCCATTAACGTATGTATTTTGAAACGATAGCAGATGCTGCGGTCTGTACTTCGTTATCATTATACATACATCTAAGGGCCATGTGGCAGTAAATCTGAATTTAAATCAGTTCTGTACCACGATCCCTAACGCGCCTATATGAACGCTACATGCAGAGTTTCCGGTCGAACGTGCGATTGTTTGCACATATAGACAGTATAGAAGTCCCTCCCTCCCCCCGGTACGGTTTGCACCAAAATTTGACAACATACTAAACTTGAAAAATGTGTCTATTTTGTTCTGTTTCCTCGGTGACTAGGGATTAATCATCGGACGGAGGATTAAGCTTACAGGGTCATAGAATTGTCCAGACTGCTTAAAGCAAAACTCGCAGGCACATTTTGCACGATACAACCACGGAGGTGCAAACCTCTGTTTTTACCGACATGATACAACAGCTTTTCATCTTGCAAGTTTCCACCAGAGGCTGCAGCTTTTGCACAGGGGAAGGCAAAACTGCTCTTTTCAGGGTAGTCATATTGGCTGTCAGGTGATCCTGATGTAGACAATGACCATAATGTAAAAATTACAGCATATACCAATATCTGGGCTCGCAGAAAATATATCCATTATTAGGTAGTATGCACCTCGAAAATGAAAGACTTACACTTTTGCTCAAACTTTTCTCAAGGAATATTTCAACTATTCTCTTTCAAAGTCAAGAATAAAAATTAGGGGTCATCGTGCAAATTTTCAATTGAGAGCCCAATATCTATCCCCGAGGCCTTTCTTCAATGGGGTTAAGGTTCCAAGTTTAGTTTTCATTCATAGAAATCATTGTTTGGAAGGGCCCGACACTTGTCCAGGAATCTTGCGGGGACCATTCCATTTCCATCGACATACAAGGAGAAATGCAAGAAAAACGTCATGATTACATTGTCTTTTTCTGGAACTTATGAGAGTCTCGGGAAAAAATAAGCCAATTTGAAACACTGTGTCGGTATTGTCACCATGCCTGTTAAAGTAAAATGATAAGATTGTCCCTTTCAATACAGAATAACCTGCGAAAGAATGCGGACTCCAAATTTTCTTGGCGCGTTTGATAATCAGATCGACCTCCTCGCATCTTCATTGTTTTGTGCAATAAATTGTTTCCCAATGCACTAGCTTCGTGTTGGACGATATACCAGCAAGAAATTAGTAGATTGACTGCGAAAATTCGAATTCTAGCAGATGCAGAGCGAAAAAACACAGTTCTCGGTGGTGATTTTCAGAAAACAAAATCGTCGTAAAATCAAGTGCGAGATAACTTACAATGAAATATTTTGCAAGCATTTATATACCCCCTTCCCGAAAAATGCAAACGGATTTATGACTGCAGTTGCTACTGAGGGATCTCGAAACAGTTTATCGCCGTGAACATGGAAGAAGAAGCTTCTACCTCAATGCCTGATCCTTTACTTTTTTGACTTACACAATTTAGAATTAAACGACTGCTCCTTACGTGTTTCCGCCAGCATGATATTTTCTGTATAATAGTATTCATTCTGGGCCCTTTGCAGGGCTAGGGCTAGCTGTTTTGATTTTCCTACACAACACGAAGCCCAGAGAAACATAAGAAATCCACTGTACTTCCTTTTTGGAATATCTATGGACGTAAAGAGAACGGGTCCATGGTATAGAGGGACCGTGGGTATACCGATCTGCCTAATCGCTATGACTTGTAGTTGGTTTACGGATCATGTCATCAAAAATTAGTGACATTAAGTCGAGGCAATTTTTCATGAAAAAAACATGAATTTGAGATAGTTCCACTTTATGTTTTAGACTCTTCGCGCAACTAACTCACTATACCTCAGGCTAAAATGGTAATTTCTTTGTTTTATCTTTGCGGGGAAAGTGTCTTTTTGAATCCTTGGAGAGATCTATGTCGTTACCGCCACTTGCATGACTTGCACGAGCGTTGGTGGTTTGGTGCGGATCAATCCAGCGTCTCTCATTGGTCAGTTGGAAAACTTGTGACTCGACCATGACGGTCGTAAGGGGATGTCAACTTGAAGCTGTTTCATACTGAGTCTGGTACTGAGACAAGCACTCTGTTTCTTAGTCTCGTTTACCAGACCTCGTCGCTTCGCCACTGCAAAGTGCGCCGCTGGCGGTAGGACATGGCGAGTCGCGGAGCGACGAGCTTCGAGTCGCGAAGCGATGAGGCCCAGCCAGTGGAAAAATTACTTCATGTTCCTACCGCCAGCGGCGCACTTTGCACTGGCGAAGCGACGCGGTCTGGAAGCGAGACTATCTGTTTCTTTGTTTTTTCAACTTGAACGCAATAGATTCCCTTCGAATGCCTATGCTGCACCATGAACGAATTCTACGTCCATGGCTATATGTATGTCATTTATCTTTTATCACTTGTCGTTGGGTGTCGGCAAACGATGAACAGTGCACGCCAGCTAAATATTAGTCGCGCCAGCGGCTTACTGACTACGCATGCGCTTATTCACAATATACTATGCGAGTAACCGGATGTGTACCCTTCTTTCATGGGCGCCGC
>LD357731.1:300-27363 GCA_001465055.1 Ptychodera flava
ATAATATATGAAATATGTGATATGTTATTCACGAAACTTTAGTAACAGATTAACAGATAGGTTATTCCAATACATTTCAAATAACAAGTCAACAAATATGTGAGTAAAAATCTGTATGTGTAAAAAAAACAAGACTAATTCTCTATCTCTGTTTCTATCTCCCTCTGCTCTATTACACCGTCTTTTTGTCTTTCCTTCATATCTTTCTTTGTCTGGCTTTGTCTCCGCCTGTCTCTCTGTCTTTGCCTCTCTTGGTCTATATCCATGTCTCCTCTGTCTGTCTAACTGAGTGTCTCTTCCTCTGTCTCTGTCTCTCTCCCTCCCTCCCCTGTGTTCCCTCTCCCTCCCTCTCTCTGTCTCTCTGTCTTTCTCTCATACTCTCTCTCTGTCTCTCTGTCTGTCTCTGTCTCTCTGTCTCTGTCTTTCTGTGTCTCTCTGTGTCTCTCTTTCTCTGTCTGTCTGTCTGTCTGTCTGTCTCTCTGTGTCACTGTCTCTCTCTGTCTCTATGTCTCTGTCTCTGTCTGTCTGTCTGTCTGTCTGTCTGTCTGTCTGTCTCTCTGTCTCTCTCTCTCTCTCTCTCTTTCTCTCTCTCTGTCTCTCTCTCTCTCTCTCTCTCTCTCTCTCTCTCTCTCTCTCTCTCTCTCTCTCTCTCTCTCTGAGTAGGAGGTAAATATTTTCGTTGTGTAAAGATTTATAATTATTTCAGAACAGTTTTTCCTTATGCAGAGTGGTTTTGAAGTTCATTTAGATGAAAATGCATTTTTAAATATTACTTATCAGAGCACTAGTAAAGTGGCATGTTATGGTGGTTTTGTTTAGACCGGACAATTTTACAATTTTAAGAGACAATTTTCCAAATCTACGTGCTGGACTGTTATTTACGTTGTCACTGCCAAATTGTAAGCTGAATCGGTTGGTACTTGTCACCATGAAACTGGTGTATCCAATCCAAGCAATGAGGAAATCATTTAATCTAAATGTGACACATATGTACATGTAAAAAAAAGTTGCCGACGATTTTTTCATTTCTAATTATTTGGTCTGTTCAAAATTTACATTTATATTTTTACATCTTGAAAGAATCTGGAGAGCTACGATTGATATACTATGACTTCAGCCTCTGAGCACGTGTAACGAATTGATGGCCAAATTGAGCATCACCATAAAACATTTCAACGCATATGTGTTAGTTTTCGATGCTATATACTAACTGGGTAAAAGCGGTGATGAGGCAGGCTCAGATGAGACAGAGAAGAGGCAAAGAGATCGCTATGGAGGTTATATTAATTTTATTTCTCACGAAGAACAGTCACTATGCTTGTTTCACTTTTCTGCTGAAGTATGCATTCTACACAATGTTACTGAGATTCAAAATGTCGCATGTCTGATATTTCTTTGTTGTGATGTTTCGTTTGATCTTTTGTGAACTCTATCGCATACTCTTACTTTCTTTCTTCTTCATGTCCCATTTCAACCTACTATTTTTGGGATTTCTGGTAACCACTTTCTGTGGTGAAATTCTTGACACTATTGCCAAAGTCTTCATTCTGCAAAAGTGTATTATTTAGTTTGCACGCACAAGGTACTCGTAGACTACTTTACTATCAGACATCGTCTGTAATTCAAGGTAAATGGTCAAATGATAGTTATGTACAGCAGCACGAATATATGATTTCTGTTTAACGCTTGACGAGGTGCTTCGAAATAAAAATATAATGAAGCCTGCTAAGAACAGATAACGGGGCCATTCTTCGCCAAGCAAATTGACCTTGTCCAGGATGAAAATTACTCCAAACATCACAAAACTGAAACAAAAACTGAAACTGATCACAAAATCTACGTCAGATTCCATTGAACCATCAAATGATTGATGTTATTTCAAGTTAAAAATTCTGTTATATTCTGTTCATTGTTGTTACATACACAATTTAAATCATTTAAATTTCACGCTACAGTAATATTTTTGTAAAAGAAATGGGTGTCAACATAATCAATTAGTTTCGTCGGAAACTGTGTTCTTTGTTTAACAATTTGGGCGTATACACCTCAAATTTAAAGTTTAACAACACTGATGTTATGGTTTGCCATGCAAATACTTCAAAAGTCATTACACACTGAATAAATGTTGAGGTCAAAGATACGCATAACCATTTCAGCATTAAGTCTGCTATAACCTTTTGAAGAGGATACCTTGCTATCCCATTCTTCCAACCATATGTCAATGTCTTTTTCATCTGCATGCAGTTCTTGTAATTTCAAAACTTTCGCTTTCTCGTGTCTTAAACAACAACAAATACCATTCCTTTTCGTTTTGTTTCTAAAGTGTCTAAAACTCTGGGTAACTAATTGCAAAGTCCTCATTGTTGGTAATAGTTCAAAATTGTTGCTGGGTTTGTCTTCCTTTTCATTTATTCTTGTTGTTCTTGCCTTTGAATTGAGTAGATGGCAACAACAGAGGTGACGAAGATGACAATTCTGAGAAAGTTTCCCTTGTGTCACAGCGCAAATCGTCACCTTCAATTTCCGTTCCTTCACGTTCACTGAGATTGGTTGTATTTTGTCTAATGTCTCTGTTTTCACTTAGAACGCTAATGTCGAGCTCTGCGCTTCAGCGTTCGAGGATTGAGATGTTCTGTTTATCAGACTAATTCTTAAGCTGTTTCTTGGCAAGATATTTTCTACAGTCACATCATTAACAAGGCGTCTTGTGGTGCTTGACACCGCATTAGTGGGATCCGTAGACTGCCTTTCCGTTGTGTTCTTGGCAGAGTGATTCCTCTTTATCGGGTCGATAAGAGGTCATACAGATTCGTGCAATATGTCCTTCTTGCATACAAATTCTGCATTCGATTTGTTTGTTCGTTTTGGTTTTTTGATATAAACAGATCGATCCCCGTTCAGAATATTCAGTACCTTGCTATTCAATCTCAATTTCAGGTGCGATATATCTGTTCTGAGTAACAGCCCAAACCAGCTCCTGTAGCGGCATTATTGAAACTAGTGACGATGGTACATTTTTATTATAAATCTCAACCAATCTTCATGTAATTCCCTTTGAAGGGGGCTTTGTACCTACCATTCTACCGACTTACCACATAGTGCGATTCGATGCTCTAACAGAGTTGTTCTATCAGTAACAGCATCATCATTTAAATAGATACGTCACAGACTTCTGATTGGTTGCAAACCCTCCAGACTGCTAATAGTACAACTTCTGAAATGACGGATTAAGGGTCCTTAAGAGGGATGCTCACACATCATATTATGCAAAATTATAGCAAAGTGAGGGGTCCTAGTTTACAAACCATGTATTAAATGCACGATATGTAGATCCACCACATCAACATAGCTGCAACATTTAGAGTTTGCAATGTACATTACAACAAACATGTTTGAACTTTCCTCAATCACCAATAATATACTTTTGATAAAATGTTTGCATGATCGTGTGGATCCCATACGACGTTGAATGTTGTTCCGACGAAATCCTCTCTTTAAAAAGCTTTCAGGCAGTTGGGTGCACACTTATGTCATGTAGGTGAAGCAGCATTGTCAGGACTGCCAGACTATTCCTCATGGATTACACAAACCGTGAAAAGTTTTAACACTTTGACTGACATTTTGTTCACATGACCTACCGCATCCGACCAAATTGAGCACACTGTCCTTGACGCTAGTTTAATGATTAGGAGAAAAATCAGATTTTAATTGATTATTTTTGTGAGTGATGCTAAACTAGTTGCACTTTCAGTCAGGTGATCCCCGATGGTCGGACTATTATCAGCAGTCACCTAGATATTTTCCTTTGGCAATTTGCTGATAGACTTGTCATGATGACAAACGGTCGTTCACTTTGCCTGATCTCTGTGGGTTCCAAACTACTAGTTACCATACACATTTCTTTCCTTTCAATTTATGTTTCATACTCAAGTACACGATCATTCCTTTCTTCTCAAGAAAAAAATTCCAGTATTTATGACGCGTCCTTGGTAGGAGTCTAACAGGTTATCTGATTGCGTCCATTTACGATAGACTTCTTCATAGTGAGTGGACTTCATTGTCGAGTATCTACTTTTGTGTAGAATGTACTTTTGTTATCACTGTAAGCAATCGCTGATCTCTTAACTTATTGATATAATCCATTTACTTCGAGTGGCTGGCCCCGTTCTCTCCTCTAAAATCTGACGATGATGTTGAATGATGTAATGGATGCATAATATGCGTTTGTGTTCGATGTCTGTAATAGGGTAGTAGCAGCGATGAGACAGACTAAGATTAGACAGGGTAGAGGATCAGTCATTGAAGACGATTATACTTATTTCTCATTGCGAGAAATCATGAATCTGTAAAGATTGCTTTGCGTTAATCTTACGATGGTAAGTAATTAGGTTGACAGGCATTCATTCAATACGTAACATATAAATGCTGACTTGTTATGAAACACTGATAGATATCAAAAGAGTGAAAATGAAAAGACTAATAACGGAATCGACTACTCAGAGTGTTGTCAATACAATTCAAACTTCAGGTTATTTATTAATATCCGTAAGTTGAACATCTGGTGATTGTTGACGGCGTATTTACGAGCGCCAAAGTTTCAACTTTTATATCGAATTACGGCGTTCTTCAGAGAATTAAAATGTATAACCGAGACTTACGCATACCATCGAATATTATATTTTTGTGAACTTAGAATGACGTTGATTGGAGCGAGTTCTTGTGTTGCATTTACATCAAACATCGACATCACAATATCGACTATCACCAGTATTCCGATGACAATCAACAGCCAGTATTTGTCCAAATCTCACACTTTATCCACAGTACATTAAATGGAAAGAGTAGTTCACAAGATAAGACCTTGATAACACATAACAAACTCCAACTCGAGAGTGAAACAGCAGTTCTTGTAATACGATCTCAGTTCAATCGATCACCTTGTCTTATTGTCAACTTTGCACGGAGTATCAACGTGGCATTTGATGAAACCTACACTTTACGTTAGCAAATCAACATGACATGCCGATCAATTTACTACATCTCCGTTAAATATGCCATATTTGCCAGTATCTAACATGGTAATCTGTCAGATGTTGGTTCATCCCCTGATCATCCCCTGATCACAGCAAAACTAGATTACTGTAATTCACTTCTGATTGGTTTACCATCGGCTTCCGTTCTTACACTTCAGCACGCCCAGAATTCTGCAGCCAGACTTATGTCCCGCATCCGAAAATCAGACCACATAACTCCCATTACCAAGGAATTACACTGCATACTGGTACACAACATAATCTAGTATAAGATCCTCCTCATCACCTATAAAACTCTGAACAACAATGCTCCTCCTACCTACATATTGGATCTGATCCATTTCAAAGATGTACACATAATTCATCGATGTAATGGCAAAATTTGCTTCACGTATCGCGGAGTAACCACAAAATCAACGGCAATCGTTCTTTCTATCACACTGTCCCTTCCTGGAACAATGTCCCATTAGAAGTGCGCCAGTCACTCACTGTTGACCCTTTCAAGAGGACCATCAAAACTGTTCTGTTTAGTAGAGCATACTGAACGACTCTGACTGCCCTTGAACACTACTACGCTTTTAAGTGTGGCGCAATAGAAATTAATTTGATTGATTGATTGAGTGATTGATTGAATGAATGATAGCCTCGGAAACTTCAACATATAGTTACAGAATAGCATAATGTCGTAATCTCAGATAGTATCCCGATTTTGATTGACATACATGTGTATTTACATGTCTCACTTTATTACTTTTGTACCATGTTTTCAAAAGATTGATGCAACGCCAAGAATCGAAACGATGTCTTAGTATTTTAACTGTGTGGATATTTTTGATAGAATTGTTGATGTTTGACTGAGTAATCACCTTAAACATGTGAAATATCTAGCAATACAGTCGTATGATGGCAATATCTGATCGTACCATAAATAAAACTGATGTGTACATGTACATAAACACTCATTTTTCATATATAATATTTGGAATATAACAGCGAAATATGTCTGAGAGAGAAAACAAAATGCAATCATTTCTAGATGACGTTTTCATTCTGCTTTCCAGATAGCATTTGAATCGATTCGATTGCTAACCACTGACTTATATTCTTGGGTTGTCAAAAACATACGCAAATACACATCAAAACACAAGCATAAATGCATAACACGCGGTAGACAAACACCTACAGACTGACAGACTTTGGCGTGGCAGCAAACTGTGCGAACAAACTTGTTAGAAATCAGAATGTTTAGCTCTTATGACTCCGGGCTGTATGTTGTACAAGATATATCAGGATATTCATTAATAAAAGTTCCTATACATTTTTTCTTGTCTCTGAAAGCTATACCTTCCGAAGATAGGCATTTCATTCCGTAGTAGAATAAGCAGTATGAATTATACCAGTCATGCCAAAATTGCAATAATTTTTGTAGGAAGAAAAGTATAAATATGCCGGTAGATAAATATTAGAGCAAATATGAAACAATCAGTCTCTCTCTCTCTCTCTCTCTCTCTCTCTCTCTCTCTATAGTCGGTAAGTGTTAGGGTTAATATTTTTTGGAAGGTGTGGAATATTCAATAGATGCTTGCTGTACTAGAATGACATTTATTTAAACCTTAGTTAACTTTCAGATTCTATTTTTAAATGCTGTATTATTCTAACTTATAGTAAACGTGCTACTCATTGAAGGCATTGTTCATACATACGAACGACAATTTGTTAACGGGGTTTAGAATAATCTTTTTGAGCAAACATTGCAATCTAAAACTGCATTGTCAGCATGATTTAATATTCATTGTAAATTGCATAACTTTCGAATTGCAAAAACTAAGAACGACACGATATACATATATATTACGCTCCTGTCGTAGAAAGTTGATGGGTATTTACTTTCACATCGATTTTTCAGAGTTGAACTCGTTATGAGAAAGATTTATGCTACACTGAAAGAATATTTTGCAGTGGCATTCGAATAGCAGGCTTCCACAAGTGATATAAGTCATAATTACATATTGAATAATTTGTTTTTCGTCCGCCTTAGCAAGATTCCTCACAAATTTCATAAGGATCGAAGATTTTACATTGACTTTGTAAATAAGCAATAAAGCATACCAAGAGACGGTATACCACGAGATTTTGACCAGTTCACGACATATATGCACGGGCGATAGCGAGTGCATATATGAAGTGAACTTGGCAAAACCGAGTGATGTACAGTCGCTGGGTGTGATTTATAGCTGTTATATCGTAACAGTATATTGAAATTCTGGCATGGAAAGTATGTCAAAAAAGGATTTTTACTCTAGCCGAGAGCTCGCACGTGTGAGCTGTAGTATATCACGAATATAACATGGTCCTTTCGCGTCTCGACCAATCAGATCGCCGTATTTGCGCCATCAATATACTGGTATGATATAATTGAAAGTTATTGCATTATTGTACTGTACAGTATGTCTTGAAAAATTCGTTTGCAACTGATATTTATTTCCCCTGTGATTAGTCTCGTTTGCCAGATCACAGTCACTCCGTACTTGAATTGCTTTAAGCCATGTGTCAACGGTATGCAATGCTCGTTTTAAATGCTCGCTGGAAAAATGTCTCAAGCATTATTTTAGATTTCTTGTATGGAGTAACCTTGAACGGTCTAACGGTACTTATTTTGACAGTCTATGGCGCCGTCAACGGCCAGGGGCATAGCAAGTTCAAAGTTCAGCTGAAAGAGTAAACTAATCACGAGGTCGATCGATACTTACCATACTATTTGTAGAAAGAATGGAAATTTCTAAGAAAAACACGTGATTAATTGTGTCTAACTATCTAAATGTCTAAGTATAACTGAGAATTTCAAGGTATATGTCATAATACTTCAGGAATTCCCTTGGCTTGTAACGTTATTGAGTAACGAACACATGACATGCTAAAGATGATGTTTTAAATACCTTTCTAGCGAGCATGGCTAACGGGAAAGGCGATATTTTATACCTACATATAAAGTAAACTTCAACAACATAGTAATAATATTTGTAATTTACGTTTGGTTCAAAACTGTAACACAGCTAAAAACTTTAAATAGCTTGGTTGTAGCATTGTTTCTTTGTCGTCAATTTTGCGTGATTTTGCATTTGGTCAGAGATTGACCGCTAGATCTTGAGAAATAACGAATAGTCACGATGTTGACATATTCTTTGTTTTCGAGCGTTTGGTGTATCGTTTTCAGGAAAAAGGTCCTCCAAACATATTGTTCTTAGCTTAATATAACGTGCTTTGTAAAATGTTTTCAAGCTTTAGACTTTGTTGGGTTAACACATTTTTATCGCCTGAAACCTTTCCTGTGGCATACTATATGAAACAGACAGTAGGATTTCTTATTATTAACTATTGCAGTTTTTTCTGATAAATATAAAATACATGACTTAGTTCTGTACGAAATGAAAATGCCTGGTTATTCTTCATAAGATTAAAAATGTTGATAATTCTGTGACGCTATTGCATGACGTGTCAATAATTAATGCATGTAAATTGGTACGCTTTGGATCATTCTCATGAAGTGATCCTAGCTGTTTTCTGCTTCTGACACTGATAGAATAGTTGTAGAAGCAAAGTCACAATGATCGCTTGGCTGTTGGGAATCTGTGAAATTCTACTTAACTTAAGCGTTACCATAAAATGAAAAAACCTCGGGAGGAGCCACTTTCTATCCTCGCCGATACTATTCACCTTCATGCCACTTTGCAATCGTAAAGCTTGCATATTGACGTTTCACTGGCACAGTTTGCAATGTGTATGTCTTTAGTTTGTAAGTGGTCGAAAATATTTCATGTTATCCAACTGATATAAATGTTACGCCAGGTGACACACTCTTCTTTTCAAAGATTTCATATTTTCGCTTGAAAGCATATTCTGTAAACGATCCACGTTCAGGCACGATGTGAATTAATATAGAAACTAATTATTAATGTTTGAAGCGAGTAAGAATTAAAGAAAAAATGTTATGTGTTAAAGGTATACAGTCACCTGTAATCTAAATATGCCTATATATGGTCAAAGAGGCGTTCCTTGGTATTCAAAATGCCCATGTGAGGGCGCTGTTTTTAAAAGCGGCCGTCGGCTTAATATTTGCGATTGGTTAGATTTTCTCTTTCCATGGCAACTGTGGCAAAATTGGAACAGCTAGGTGACAGTATACCTTTAATTGTAAAATACTGAGGAAGGTTTCCTGTGCTGTCGAGCTATTTAACACCGTGACCATTCGCTATGCAGTTAACCTATTTATTGTGAATTCTACACATTCACGTCGTCAGCATTTGCCTTGGATAATAACTTTGTTGGTTCTTATTAATATAAGATACGGACATGGTAGAGGACGCGTTTCAGAAGCTGTTTGTCCATAAGCATCCGTGTATGACCTTCATTTTACAAGATGAAATACATTTTTTCGCCAATATGGATATGTAATTTGAAAAACAAATGCACACAAGACTACCACTAATGTACAGTAACCACATTGTTACGTAACTTTCACCATCAGGATTTTTATCACGAATTGCAAGTATTATCGCAAAGTCCAGATACACATAAAAAAATTTACCGCGGTCGTGTTATGTTAGTTGGAGCATATGGTGCAGGAAAGACATCGACCAAAAGAAGTCTCTTCAAAGAGCCATATGAAGAAAAGCATATTAGTACAGATGGAGCTGATATCTACAACATCGATATCACAGAATGGATCATTAAGGGTAAGAACAAGTAAATATTATTGTCAGACAATATGTTTTATTGCTTATTGATACTTACGCTGATTTCGTAGAAAATAGAGTAAAATACATTTATCGACCAATTCGAAATAGCTTTGTCTTTCATAAAATTTACTGGCATCTCGATTTGCCTAATCCGACCATGCTGAAAACTTGCAATTTTGACTTTTCCAACAATTCAACCACTGAAAAGGGATCAATGTCTTTTGACATAATTGTTACTTTGGAAGCAATATTAAAATTGTAAATTGAAGGTGTGTTTTAATTAAAGCATGCACTATATGAAGCTTTTCTACTTGACTAGACTTCGGATAATACATCCAAATTTCTCATCAGCAACGACCCAGTCTTCGTCCGTTTCATTAAAATATGTGCAACTGGAAACCTAAAAGATACTAGTAGACAATGATGTTATATCAGCCATCATCGATGTCATGCACTACGGGCAACTGCAAAATTCAAAGCTAGTTACCTTTAAGTTTGCACATTGATGTCATTATGATGATTCAGGATCGTAGAAACCCAGGCAAGGTCACTTGCCTGTACCAAAGTGCGATACCCATAGACAGTGTTGCAGCCAGGATTTTTAAACCAACGGACACTGTGTCCCCATACTGTTTATTTTTGGGCACATTTTGGGGACAACTTGCGTTAGCTGTATGCTAATCAAACTTTGTATTATTTTTTAAGAAATTAGTTTTACAAAACAAAATAAAAGCTACCGGGACCGCTTCACTATGCTTGAATTTCAGGCAAGTAATTGTAGAGGTTAGTAGGCCGTATCTGCCGCCAATCACAAAGCTAAGTCGGACTACAAGCAAGTTATAATATCAAATGCAGCGTTTTAATTACGGGCTTTTAATTACTTCTAATCACAGCTACGAAAGTACGAAAATATAGACCTCAAAATAATCATGCAAAACAAAGGTCATCGTTGTTATCAGATATTTACTTGCAGATTACACCCAGCACAGTCGACTCATAAGTGCGCCCAAGGTGACCCGCAATATGCGAGAATGCGGGACAAAATATTCGATTTTACGGACATTGTCGGAAGGGCGCGTCCCGGCTGCAACATTGCATAACACAGTACACTGACAGTACTATCAAAGTTTATCATTTTGACGCTCAAAGGCCACTTCCATAGGTACTAGGTTACTGTCACCCGTCTGGCAGGGACCATGCTGCAATGCTACCCGACACATTGCGGGACCCCTGCATTGGCCGAAGCCATGTCCGACGCAATACCATGTTCTTCATTAAGGTCAAGTGAATTTGCGACTTGCGTCATGCACGGTACTCTACCATGACAATGCTTCATGGGAAAGGCCGCTACGACGCCTGGATTTGCCAAAACCCCTGGATTCCAACATTATAGTAAATTTAAGTGTACGATACGAACAGTGTGGACTCTGTACAGTTTAAATACAGAGTGACGGCCTCTCATTGCTAAAGCAGTTACCATTAGGGGTGGCCCATTTGATTTCGACGGGGGCTTCATGAAATTTGATAGGCGACTATTTGGGTTTTTTACCCTCCCTGGAAGCATTTTTTCCAGAAGCTTTTTCACAGCAATGCTTGACCAGTAGAGGCAAAGCATTTTTATTCAAAATACAAAATCATTCAATCACAATCTTGTAAAATAGAGTCATTTATAAAACGTAATTATGTGGAAATACCCATGTTTTCACACATGCACATCACTGAACATATGTCTTACTTCAACTACCTTCCCAATGTTACTGCCTGATGCAAAGCACATGATTTGTGAAAAATCACGAAGGTGCTGAATGGACTGTGCACTGCTGCAAACCTCTGCCTTCTCTTATATGTTGTTTATTTTGATCCTATCAGGACAAATCTTATACTTTACATTTTCAGCTATTGTTTAAAGTACACACCCAGACATTGTCAACGAATGCGACTGAAGACATGAGTTAAAGCAATTACATACCCACTGAATATCACAAATCATACATATTTAACGAGATGTGAATGGCAGTTTAATATTCTTTTCTTCGTCATAAAGTATCTGATCAGATGGCATACAACATGACATTGACATTCACCAGTCGTTTTGTTTTCCGCTAAATCTGAGACAAAAGTTTAAACTTTAATAGACATATATATCTATCAATAAACTTTTACCGCTTTATAGCCAGATTTATTTGTTTATTGATTTCAATCTTTTTGTAGACTTGACAAATATTTTCATGTTTATTCTAACACTGGCAGCATTAACACAGTGCAGTCGGAGAGTGCAGCAGCAGAATACAGGTACACATTCACGTATGGTCAGCTGTATGCACGGTCACTCCACACAGAATGACCATGATTCATGCTACTGAGAAGAGCTTTCTGCTTCTATAGATACTCAATCAAAAATGTAGTGGGCGGCAGTTCCAAGGACAATAATTCTGTGTTCAAATATTTTTGTTAAAACTGCCGTCGTGGGCCGAGCTCCAGAGACCAATGAATGTTGGTCTACCACCCAAAGGTGCATCACAGCTAACGTATTTTTGGCAGCCTTCCGAGGGGTATTTTCCCCTTCTCTTCTGCGGAGACAATTTTTCAGCATTTAGGAGGCAACAATTTTTTTTCAAAAATCCTCCCCCCCCCCCGAAATCAAATTGGCCACCCCTAACAGAAAAAAACTTTCCAATCTGTATTCATGTGAGTTACAGTCACTGAATGTTATGCAGAATAGCCGGTACACTTAGTAACGGGCATTGGCAAGCTTCTCATCAAGAGTTACGTTTCGTGGGTCTTGTCACATGTTGAGTAACAAGTGATTTACTAGCCCATACAGCAATCACGTGCTACCGCCCACCTCAGAATCACATCAATTTATGCGACGCAATCCGAAAGTAAAGTCCGAATCGGCATATCGATGAAAATGTGAAATGATATACTATGAGTAAGGAGACCGGTAAACATTCGTACACTGTTACAATTTCCTTTCTGAAATGCGAACTAAAAATTTACAATTGTATTTTGCTATGGTTAGTAGGACTTCAGTAAAATGATAAACACAAGTTTTATCCAAGTAGGCATATTGAATCCAAATTTAAGTTTGTCTGACTGGTGAATATTGCTTCATGAAACTGTAAGAAATCATAGGAAATACGTGACGATGGGGATGAATTACTTCCGATACATGGATAGTCACTGCACAGCTTACACGGCGAAAATCAATGAAAGCTAGCATTTGTGATGGTAGATGCGACCCCGAGTTTGTGTTTTTATGAATAGTTAAAAAGACCTAGCCGACATAACAAAGTCTGGCGGGTTTTACGATAATAAATTAGAGTGTAAGTGCATCTGTACTTTGGAAGCGGAATCTGAATTATTAAACACCTATTGCCTGGTCATGAGGGCTATAGCGCCGTTTTACTACCCCAAGGGACCGTGTGTTACCAGAAACACATCGCTATTCCCCGAGGCCGTAGGCCGAAGTGTATAGCGATGTGTTTCTGGTAACACACGGCCACGAGGGGTAATAAACGGGCGCTATAGCCCGAATACAGACCAGGTTATAGGTGTTTTATAACACACCACACGCTCATGTTGTATTATATTATATAGTTTTTATGTGATTTGATATTTTGCACGGCAACAATCCATTGTGACAGGTTTGCTAGGCGATGTTCCCACAGCGGTTTCAGTTGTACGTGGCACCACTTTCTTTCAAAAAATGTTCTAAGCATACCTAGCGACACCCTTCGTTGCACTTCAATCTTTTCCGTCGATGAGCTGTTTAAGTTCCTATGCTGTTGGAATGTTGGAAGTATGTTTTAGAGAGAGTGTCGTCGCTAATCCCGGACGCACGTCACGTTCTAGTCACCCGCTGTTGTTGCAAAGCTGCAGACGACACAACGGTTACGTGACCGGGCACTTTTCCAAATTTGGTCAAAACTATTTCCCTGGGGCAATAGCATTTCAAAAAATATCCTCTGACGTCACTTTTGTGGATCCAGTGGGGACTAGACGTATCTATTTTATCGTCACGTGACGTATTCTGGCGAATCGCGACACGGAACGAGCATGTGGTGTGTTATAAAATGAACTAATTTATTTATTACATATTATAACAGCTCGTTGTCTTCCTTAGGGAATAGGAAGCGAAGGTAGTCGGGAAAAAGAAAGAGTGTTTGCTCAAAGTCTTCAAAGATGACACCGTTTATTAAATTTGCATGCATTTACTTGCTATCAGGTGGTGTACGGCCTTCTTTCGCTCGTATTTTCAAACGTACATCTAATTTGCAGTGTTGTTTCGTACAATTGAAATCGTCAAGCACACACGTGCATATCATGCATGATCAGATCTAACACTTCATTGTCATTTTATGGTTTTGTTTATAACGTTTTGACCTGTTAGTCACTAAACGAAAGGTAGTGGGCGACATTTTATAAGTGCATGATCTTTTGACATGTTAACAATACATAATAAAAAGCAAAGATGACGTATTGGTCGACATAGGAAAGTATATAATCTCTGTGATAGTGAATGACTTCAGTAACAACATTGCATGCCATATGATATTACCCAAGGAGTGTCTCATAATATGTAAATGGTACGCAGGACGCACAGAATACACAGTGATGATCGCAGAACGTGCACAATGAAATAGCCATCACCAAGGCGATATTTTTGATGCGGTGAACTTCTTAATGGCATCAAAACTGTCGCTCCCTTAAAAGCGAGTCTATTTTTGAATTAGATGTGTGAACGATGCATGTTAGTCGCGTTTGCTAGTCACAACAGAAGACATATCATATATTGAATTTAAAATGTGCAAAACGAAATGTTCTCCTGGGTGTATATGCATTATCTCACATCACATTTAATACATCACTTGATTTTTCACAATGGCCAATGTCGCAAAACTAGAGTTCACACGTCATTGTTGTGCGACCTGTCAAAAGCAAGTGGAAGTTTTCGCTTGCAGAATGAATTGTATGAATACCAGCATGTTTTCCTTTACTTAGGCATAGAGTCAATAACATCACATACATTATGTAAATAGCTTTATTTTAAAGAACATTTGCCAAGATTGATTTATTTCAATCATTCGAAATAGATTTTACCACAAAATACCAAGGCCAAAAGTCAATTGAAGAAACACAGAAAATTCTTGGAGATGTCCTTATTCGAGGATATGGAAAGCGGGAATCCCGTACGCTTCAAAAACAATCCGAAATGGTCCCGGCAAAGGTTGTGGATGTGATAGAAGCAGTGAAGTTAAAGGGGGAAAAGATACGAGATGTCGAAGACCGACTGCTTAAACGATTGGAAGAAGCTGATGATATTGACAAACCTGATATCTACTTTAGCTTGTGGGATTTTGCAGGACAAAGTGTGTACTACATAACCCACCAGGTTTGTACATGACGAATCTTTTTCTAACCAATAATATACTTTCTTTACATGTGTGGTTTCTTACGGGAGAAATTATGGTATTAGCTACTATTTAAGCAGCTTGATTACTGCATGATCAAAGCCTTGCCACTGTATTTTCTTTGATGACATAATTAATTTTCAAACTAGCATATGGTAAGGACCAGAGTAAATTGTCCAGTCTCTCGTCTTTCTAAACGTTGGAAGATTACTTGTAGTTTTGCTGAAAAAAATCAGCAGAAATTAATCACGTAACTGATTATCTTAAAGTCGAATGTTCCCCTCTCTTTCTGTTGCCATATTGTTATCATCATTAAATGTCATGTCATTTCCGCGTTTTAAAAATTTTACTATGCATTTTACCTTCGTTTCGTATCTGCCTGTCCTATTTATAGGTGTTTCTTGGTAATCGTGTCATTTTTGTACTTGTCACTGACTTGACAAAGTCCCTTGATGACATGATGTCAACCGTTGTTGAAGATGAATGGACAGTAAAGGGTAAATATTTTAAGTGATATAGCCGTAATTGTCGACAGTAATGAACATGATTTTAGTTTATCAGTTAAGACATCTTTGTGTCAATTACTGTATTTTCCAAAATTTAACCGTATTTTTTATTCGCTTGCGACGTTGGGTCTTTAACACTTAAGCACTCCGTCACTAAGTCCAAAAAAACGGGTTCTGGTCAGCGCGCGCGTTATTTCAAAACCTACGCATCATGTCTCTTTTTCTTGTTTGCATAATCATCAGTACACAGCTATCCTTGATATCCATGTTTTGCATGTCCAAAAATGCTTAAAAGAAACCGAAGTTTTTTGCAGCCAGTTATAATAGACAATAACTGTTACATCAATAGTGCCAAAGCAGCATTGTTACAATGCATCTAGCATTGAATAAAAAAAAAGAAAATTGCATCATAGTATCACTTTTGCTAAAAACAAGAAAGAAGTCTCTTTTTTGGCCTTATCGATATTCGGATCTTATTGTGATGGACATTTCAGCATGACGTTTAATACTCATGGAGACACTTTTTGCAGTATCTAGTGACTCATTTTCAAAAATCTCAAAATGGAAAATATATTAATAGCACACAGACTAACTGTCAACAATGGCTTGAAATATCAATTTTTGTTTCAGACTTCCTGTGCTTTTGGATGAACTCTATCCATACTCACGCGCATCCTGACTCTGAAATCAGCATGAAACTCAAAGATGGACGTACCGAAAAAACTCCTGCACCTCCAGTCATCATTCTAGGAACAAAGAAAGACTTACTTGCACGAGTAAGGTTTTATGCCATCACTTGCAGTGAGGGGATAAATACCCCTCCT
Organism: Ptychodera flava; assembly: GCA_001465055.1. Lineage (NCBI taxonomy): Eukaryota > Metazoa > Hemichordata > Enteropneusta > Ptychoderidae > Ptychodera > Ptychodera flava. The sequence continues at coordinate 16,814 of LD357731.1, forward strand.
AAAATGTTTTCAACACTATACCTCTCTTAGCTTTACGAGAATATCTCCTGTGTTCGTTTGATATCAATTTACTATACAAGTTACTTAATTTTCTCTTACTGTGAAGAAGATATTAAAAATTCCACGACGTACACGTTGTAACAATGAAGACATGGCAATTTACATTCATTTCACTCTGATCCCTGATAGCCTGATTTCATTATTGTAACGTATAACTTGTGACACTTTACCTACGTGCGTCAAATAATACATCAAGTGCTGCTTAATGTGTTACATGTTAATCTGCTTTTATCGTAGAAACATTTTACTGCAATCACCGTATGTCATCAGCTTAAGTGTTTTCTTTTTCAGCGAATATCTCTAGTAGTGTTAGTATTGAAACGCGCAACTCGGTCTAATTCAAGTTTTCAAGACGGTCTGCTGAATATGTTTCAGAAGCTTTAGCCGGTAAATCTTCAGTAGCCAAAGGCACAAACTTTTTGTGGTCGACTTAAATGTGTAAATAACATCATGGAAACTTAAAAGCCTTCCTAGATCATAAAACTTTGAAACAAAAGAAAGACCTCTCATTGTGACTTTTATGCGACAAGGCCTCTCGTAAATAAGTAGTCTTTGATTACTATTCTTATCATATACCTCGAGCCACGTTCTTGTATAACGCTACGTGAAAAGACGCCCTCACAATTAAGTGTAATTATTTGCCGCATCATACCCAGGCACGCTTTGCCCAAGTATGGACAAGCGCGAGCATTTTAGAACAAGCTAAATTCTGGTTACTACGCGCGTTGCTAAATGCACACGTTCCCCTCGAAAGCAAAGCCAGTGCGAGATTTGAACGTCTCCTCCGTCGTGATCGTACGGGCGACAGTGAATTTAGCTAAATCAGTTGATATTTCTCAGAGTTTCATAGCGAGCACAGTGAGAGTGGCCGAATAACGTATGTACATGTATACCGAATGGAATGGAATCTCTATATACCTACAACAATTTTGAAAAGAACGCGCTTCCGGTCTTTACATGGAGGCGGATTTTTGCCACGGATTGCGTGAAATAAAAGATGTCATCCATCAGAATTCCTACCCAAAGATGAACTTTCTGACAAGGGAAGCTCTCTGTTCAAAAAACATTACGAAATTTGGTTCGAAATGATTATTTGATCATTTTAAAAGCCGGGTTCCGTCATCGCCGTGCGCCGCAATTTTGAAACAAGCCAACTCTAGCTTGATGCAATACAAACTGCTAACTCACACGAGAATTTAAAATCAACTGCGGAGCGCCACCAACGGTTCTAATATTTGTCGGTTTGTATTTCTCTGTTCAGGGCCCCTATTACAATTCTAACCTGATTTAACCATGTAATTTGCCCATAATGATTAGATTTCTTGGGTCCACTTGAATGCTGGGCAGTTTCAAGTTAACTTACTGAAATCTATCGTTATTTTTAAAGAAATTTGACAGCCCTTCGCCCTTTACAGCACTTCACAAAAACATACAGCAAACTTGTGATTAGTGTCTTTACTCTGAAATTACACAAAAAATTTGACGAAACGTGCTACATATGTTGTTGATCTGATAGATGTCTAATTTTCCCATGAAACATTGAGCATTGTCAACTTAATAAATAGCTCATTTGCATATTAAATGAAGTTTTGTAATTAGTCATTCGCCCTCTACAGCACTTCACAAAAATATACAGCAAACTTGTGATTAGTGTCATCACTCTGAAATTACATTATAAATTTGATGAAACGTGCTACATATGTTGATCTGATAGATATCTAATTTTCCCATGAAATATTGAGCATTGTCAACTTAATAAATAGCTCATTGCATATTTAATGAAGTTTTTTAATAAGTTATTTAACTACGAGAGTACTGTGCGAAAGTTGATGAAACCTGCTACATATATTGATCTGACAGATATCTGATAGTTCTGTGAAGCTTACTACTATGTAATGAACCCGTTGTAAACCACGTGAGCACATTCAGTTCACATGGTAATTATGTGTTACAGGTCTGACCTGAGAGCGAGCACAGCGTGAGGTATTGACATTGAGGTTATTATTCCCATAATCACAATTACAAAGTTCATTAAATATGCAAATGAACCCTTTATTAACTGTCCAATACTAAATGCTACATAACAAAGTCAGATATCTACCGGATCAGTTATTAGCCTCAGTGCTTCACGCGACAATTAGCTGGTTGCACCAAATTTGCTGCCATAATTTCAGAGTTATATCACGAGTTACAGTGTTCATTAAATATGCAAATGAACTCTTAATTAACTTCACATTACAAAATGCTTTACAACACAGTCAGATATCTATCGGATCAGCATCTGAAGCAGATTTTATCAAATTTGGTGCAGTTATTTCAGAGATTTATGACTAATTACAAATCTTCATTTGATTTGCAAATGAGCTATTTATTAACATGACACTGCTCAGTGCTTCGCAGGGCAATAAGATACTGTAGCTGGTATCATCAAATTTGGTGTAGGACTTTTGTCCTTATATCACTAATTACAAAAGTTCATTTGATTTGCAAATGAGCAGATAATTTACATGACACTCAGTATCATCATAATGTCCTGAGATTATTATCTGTGAAAAGTTTCATGAAATTTCGTACAGTATTTCTTGATAAACGACACTGTCGTTACTGTCTCCCTAGGAAACCATGATTTGAAAAAATGATATATCATGACTTCACTAATATGCAAGCCCCACCAACCAAAATCTACTCAGTTCTTACCATGAGCACATGGTACCTGTCAAAGAATTCTGATGTGAATCCGTTCAGGCGTTTTTGAGTTATCGTGTATACAGGCAGACAGACACACACACACACACACTGACACACACACATGCACACACACAAACACACACGGACAGACAGACAGACATTAGCCCACGTGTATGAAGACGTGAGCTAAAAATTCGGTATTGACTAAGCAAATTATCGATAATGTCTGCGTTTTTGAAAGATTGGGTGCGATAATGCAACAGATAAGCAAAGGCCGTAGAAATGAACGGCAACTGCAGGTTATTTGATGCTGTAAAGTTTAGTGTCAAGGGATGCACGTTGATAAAAAGATGGTCGTCAATGACAAGCACCAGAAATTTAATAACTGGTCTGCTTAGTGATTGCGCTGATGGTGAAAGACGCAGTCCAACCTTCATTGATAGTTTTGACGAAATAGTAACTGTTGAAGTTTTTCGGTGCAGTAAATTAGGGGGTATTAACTTTCATGTTGCAAGATCAATATTTCAATCCTACTTGACGACATATCTCAAATGAACAAACATCAAACGAGCATCTCTCTTATCTCTGTGCAAATTTGAGTGAGTGAATTTGTGTACAAACGACAACTTTCAAAATTGCACCGATTCTGTAGTAAGACATTAATCCCGGGCTATTTTGTTTTCGTTAATATTTAGAAAAGTAGTACTCCTGGTGCTAAGGACATATCCATCGAAATGGCAGCCAAGAAACGTCTTACAGAAATTAAGGAGTACCTAAGCAAACACGCAACAAAAGCAGTTAATGCGCATGTTGTTGGCATGATTGCAATTGACAACAAATCAAGGACAGATGATGGCACTGTTTCTGATCTAGACATTGAAAAACTTCGAATTAAGATACAAGAGTATGCCATGGAGTACTTCTTCCTTGGGAAGGTGCCAGTGAAGTGGATACGTCTGGAACTTTCAATGAGGCAGCTGCAAAAGGAGAAGATAAACTTGGAAGAAGCAAAGGTTATCGGAAAGAAGTTGGAAATGACAGAAGAAGATATAGATATAGCACTGGCATTTTACCATAGCGTCGGGGAAATACTCCATTTCACATCAATACCTGAGCTAAATGACATTATAATCTTGGATGTAGTGTGGCTGGTAAATCTTTTCAAGATTTTGATTTCTCAAGCCATAACTTATAAAGAAGACCTTGAGGATGTTCCAACAAAAGTATGGAACATGATCGATGAGTTGCACCATGAAGGCAGATTACATGAGGAATTACTGGATTATCTGCTGAAACGTCATGATCGACAGCAAGACAAGGCGATTCTTCTGGCCACAACAGAAATGTATGACATACTTTTCAGGATGCCAGACTCTGACGGCGACAAACCCGTGTATTACTTACCAAGCCTACTCAAGAAAGATGCAAAGGGGAAAAATGGAATTGTGTGCCCAGCTGATAGCAAGTCGAGCGCCCCTATTTACTTTCATTTCCATGGGAATTTCCTGCCCGAGGGACTTTTCTATCGATTGATAGTTCGCTGTTTGAAGAAATGGCCCCACCGGAAAATGGTCTTAAGGAAGAACAAAGCTCGCATTTACATCGTAAATGATGATTTCCACATTACCTTATGCAAGGAAGATTCCGACATTCAGCTAAAGGCGCTCATCATGTCAGAGTCTCAAGACGCGGTAAAATTTCATCCAAGGCTACTTAGCAACGTGAGATATATAGTTGAAAGCGAATTAAATGATCTTATCATGGCCTACACTCCAAACATGAAGTATCAAGTATGCATCAAGTGCCAGTGTTCCAACCATCATCCTCGAGAATTATTATCAGGATCTGAAGATACAGATGATCGATGTGTAGCAGTCGAAGAGAGGAATGGGAAGATTAGGGCTATTTGCGACATAAGTGCCAAGCAAGTGGCCTATCCTGATCTGAAGTTGTGGTACAGCGAAGGTAAGTGACAAACAATACATCAATAAATATTACATAGCAGCATCAACTCATTGACAGGTTTGATGTATCTATTATTATTTAAATACAATCGACTTTATTGACGACGTTGTCTGTAAATAGTAATTCATAAGCTTTTTCTCCTTTAACCACAGAAAAAACAACGAAAGGCAATACAGATGTAATTAATGCTTCTGAGACCCCTAGTGTAAGTCAACGAGAAACGCTGAGCAGTAGGTACGGATAGTGTCATTATCATAACTCGCAATTGTTTTAATATTTCGTGGAAAGAGTCAATGATAGCCTAAATTTCGGCATATTGAAACATTCGAAATATTTTTCAATCCATTGAACTCTAATCAAGATTTGTACAGAAATAAGTTACTGTGAAATTATACTTCCGATAAATTACAGGGGCTATAATTACGTATTTACATTTCTACAAATTTTCACAACTTTTGAATTCAAAACAATTCAATAGTATATTTTCTTTGTTTAAAGCGATGGCATCATCCTAACTATTGGCCACGAGTGGGCCACTCATAAAGGTGGCATTTCAACCATTCACCGACTTACATCTAGCATAGCTGCCGGAACTGGTCGAAAGGTGCACGCCACTGTACTTGAAGCAAACGAAGAAGAAAAAAAAGATGCAGAATTCAGTAAAGTGCGTCTCATGTTGCCAGTAAATGATGGAGATTCTGACGCAAAACCGAGTGTAGACTGGTTGAATAAATATCACTCGCACCACTTTCCATCCCTCAAGGAAATGTCAGATGTAAAGGTTGTAATAGGTCACCTCCCAATCACCTCCAAGGCAGCACTGAACATACAGAGAGAATACTACCAGAGCAAGAAAATAATCCTCTTCAATCATGTCTTGCCAGAAGATACTGAAGTTAGAATAGACGAATTTACACCTACTAGAGTGAAACAGAAGGAGTCAATCCTCATAAAGGAAGCTGATGCATCACACGTCATTTTCTCCGTAGGACCTCGTGTTTACCGTTATTTTGAAAACAAGTTCAGAATGCTGACATCCGTGAAACATGAGCTATTCTTACCCATGCCCGATGAGATGTATTTTCAGCTTGGAATCACGAAACCATCGATCGATTGCCAGTCACAAATTCTCACATATGGGAGGATCGATCACGTAGCCCAACTGCAAGGATACGATGTTGTCGCATCCGGCCTCAGTCAATATGTAACCAATCTGAAAAAGTGGAAACCAGCTTCTGATCCTACGATTTGGCAAATCAGTGGCGTTCAAGAAGAGCTTGTACAGTCCGCACATGATTCCATTAAAGAATATGTCTTTGGTGGTGACTTGGTCTGTAAAGTTACCCATGATTTGTCGAAGGAACAGATCAAAGTTGACTTGAAGGAAAGCCATCTTTGCGTGGTCCCCTCTCGTGTCGAACCACATGGTATTGTTGGCTTGGAGGCCATCGCAGCAGGTATACCAATCCTTGTGAACAGTCACTCAGGGCTGGCGAAGTTCCTTACCAAGTACATGGATCCAGACAAGGCAGCTGCCGTCATCGTTGATGTTGGTGTTACTGATCAAGACCGAGATAGCGACATCAACAAATGGGCGGAACGTATTACTGCAGTGTTCAATGGCTATGACTACGCCTTCCAGAGGGCACAGGACATGAAAGAAATGCTTCTTAATTGCAGCGCAATTACAGACACTCATGAATTGTTTAAAAAGGAGTGTCTGTGTGAATAACAATCAGGTACAAAAGAGAAACACCTCTTGAACAAATTATACGCATGTATATGCATGCGTATTTCCGACATGGCAAATTAATACCATTGAAAAGAAATGAAGGATGTGATGATGTGTATAATGCTTTTTCTTGTAAATGTGAATAACGTTTTAGATTATACTGACAGTTATACACTCCAATAAAGTTAAATGAGCGATAATAATTTTGATGCTATCTCTTCTGTTTATGGTTTTTCAGCTTTTGGTCCTTCAGTCTTTTAATCGAGCCATTTTGTCACAGTTCACATTTTGTAGTTACCCTATGGCTTCATAAATCGCGTTAATAGGTATGTGATAACGATGTTCATTGTTAGAACTACAATTTATGCACACGCATGGAACACGGTACTCTTATTTCCTGTTTTGTATGTATGGTATATCACGATCAATAAAATTCAAATGTTGTTAGACGTCATTGTTTTTATATTTTGACAATTTGAAATACGTGTGTTACGCGTTTTGAAGGATAATTCCTGTTTGGGTAGTTTAGTCAGAAAATGTTACGGTTTTACTCAGTTTTAAGTACTAAAAAACATGAAGTATTCTTTTTAATTGTACTTGATTTTGACTGCATACTACCGGTAGTAGTTCATCAGGATATGCTGCTGTGGAGAATGTGATGGCTCTCTGAACAGTAAGATACAGTAAGCATTTGGCGAGAAAGTCGAACGAATCTCGGTCATAATTTAAAGCCAGTCTTCAGGTATGGATTCAAGCAAGTGTGTAGCAATTATAGCTGAGAGAAAGATATAAATCAGTCAATCAAATGCGGGATTTGAGATACCATCTCTTTTTTTGCTAGGTTTGTTTTTATAATGACTTGATGAGTAAATTAGTTACAAAATATTCTGGTACATACCATATAATTTAAAATAAATGTACGATACCCTGTGTATTTTAGATATTGTGTTTTGAAATATTTGAATATAACCTGTGTATTTTAGATATTGTGTTTTGAAATATTTGAATATACTTTTTTAACAGTTTTAACTTTATTGAATATAGTCTCTCTCAATATTATGTAATTGTACGTTAGATAAGTTTTATACTTCTCCACTTTTTCCCGTCTATACCTTATAACACTTAGGAGGTTGAATTAAGAGGGTTTCGTTTGAATCAATTGACACAAAGATATGCATTTCCATATCAGTTGAACAAGGAGCTTGGTATTCCACCTTTTCACGTCTCCTTCCATCAGGTCAAGTCAATCAATTTTACCTACCACCGGTACAATCTTTAAGTTTATAACCGCAAATCACTTAAAACTTTTGTATTAATTTAGTTTTCCTGGAGTGTAGTGTTTTAGTTGGTGTTAGTAATTTGTTTCGCTATTGATAGACATAAGATCTATTTTATTTGTTTGTTGTGATCTCTTTTTAGCTTTTGTGTGTTTACCTTTTGTCAGTTATATTAGAAACTACAAAATCCCTGACAAAAAATAGAGATCCTTTTTGAAAGGAATGAAGTCATTATCTGTTCAAATTATTTCGGTTTCTTATGTTCATGTGAGAAGTTATTTAAAACACGATTGGAACTAAATTGGGATAATTGGATTGGCAACATTTCTCAAGAATTTTAGAAATTTGTCTAATATTACACCATATTTGCTTACCATCTTTAAAATTTTATTCAAAATTTACAATGCTGTTGAAATGTTATGAGTAAGAATCAGTGCATGATAGTATCTGATGCAATATTGTTCAAAACATTTGAACAATGTTCATATTTGAATGAAAATATGAGAGTTTGTCTGTAGTTTCTTCATCACTGAAACACTAGTAATTATATCAGTTTGTCACTTTTCCTCGACCAAAATGAAGATTTTCGATTGATTTACAGTTAAGTCAGTCAGGGTCATTTAAAATGTGCCCTGACTCAATTTAATGTTTATGAAGTCTTAAATTCACGAAAAAGTCAGGGGCATTTCAAAAGTGCCCTGACTCAAAAGTCGTTAAGTAGAGAAATTTTAAGCATTTTGTCCCATTTCTATAGTACATTTACACAAAAATCAACTTTTTTCATGAAAATGAATCAGATGAAAGAGGAATGCAATAATCGTTGTGTTTTCGTTGTTTTGTTCGATGAGAGCAATATTTCAAATTTTACACTATTCTATCTTTTTGTAAAATTTGAGCTGTAAAAATTTCGATTTCGTTACATTTTCCTAATAATTACTCTCATCCAATTTTCCCAAATTAGTTCCAATCGTGTTTTAATGTTTTTCTGCTAACGTAAACATGGTGAATTGTCAATCATAAGAGCTTTACTCACAAGTTTCATACGCATGACATGCGATATGTTGATGAAATTATACCTAGTATGTACAATGAATTATGTCATAGAGGCAGTTTTTATATCTAAAACGAGGGAGGCGGGAGTAGACTGGAAAGATTGACAATCTTCCATGTTACAGTAAGAGAGAAAGTCATGAATATTTAGTCACATGAAATCAATTTAACCAAAATAATTTGAGAAGAAAGCGACTTAAGCGTACCATATGAAAAGTTTGATTAATCTGTTGTTCAATACAATATAATGACTAATCTGGTATTTTTAATTTTCCCGAAAAAGATGTATTTCGTAGCTTGTGAGCTGATAGTTAAAATTCACTTGTTTCGCAGATATCATTACAATTATAATTAAGTGAAATACCAGAGGTTGTCCCGTTTGATTTTTTTATCGAAGACAAACATGGCACGTCATAATAGTTTAGGATCGTAAAATGTATTAGTTGTCGATATTAACTACACCTTTCGTCGATTACAATATTTGATTTATTTTTATTTCCAAGACTGAATCACATTCTCATTATGTTGTTTTTCTAATCCTATTCAACCACCTAATAACCGATTAATATTCTGATTATGAGTGATTAGTCTTGTGATTAGATTTGCTTACCGTATTATATGAAAATATGGTCATCAGATACCAGTGTGTGTATTCAATAGTGTCAGAGCGAATCGTATTTGTAACACTATCAAACAGCGATGATGAAAATGATTGAAGTAATAATAACCTTAATGGCTTGAATAAAATAAAATAAAATAAAAAAGTGGATGATTGACTTCTCTGTCTTGCTGTTTTGAAATTTATCTCCGCAATCTTTGTTTCTGTTCAAAATTTCTTTCCTTTAAAACATACATATGTTTGAACGTCTCCTTGAAAAGTTTTGTATACAGCTATCATGTATTTCACTTCACTACACATCACTTCAATTCGCGTCACATTGCATTAAACGACTACAAAACAAAGCATTTGAATTGCCTTTTAACAGTATCAAAACTATAAATAGAATAATTAGAAAGTGGAGTTCTGGATCCATTTGGATCACACTTCATCGTCTATGAAGAAGGGTCTTCAAAGTTAGTGGCTTAGTTTTTACACACAAATATATAAATTATTTATCTTTCAAAACTTGAAGGTGTGAAATCATTACTTAGTATCGCGATGTAATATGACGTAAATATCAGTGGTAACACAGGCAAAGACTCGATCTAACTAGTTGTATAGTAACAGACCCATTGGACTGGTATTCAATTATCGGCAAATTACCTGGATTGCCTCCGGTGACTCGGAGGTTATACAGCATTGTACATTTGCTAATTCAGTGCCTGCGTCACGATCGTTTTAACGCCCATGCTCAATACGACCACGATAAGGCACTTGACCATATACGATATCCAACCACCCTGATCTGTTCATAATAACCAATCACACCTCAATGTGGCGTGGCAGACATAATACAGCGGGTAGTCAATCAAAATTTTGAAAGACGGCGTACGCTGTTGGCAACAACAGAGCTCGTCTCCTCAGATAGAAACCGAACTACCATAAAGGTTGATTATAATCGGCGAAATGGCAAAATGACAAAATAGCGAAATTAAGAAATAAAAAAATACACGAACTTAAGAGAGAGAAATAAGAAATGAATACGACCAAAAAAAATTATATTGCCATCTTTAACAGACTTTCGATTCGATATAAATTACCCACGCCCCTCGCTCTCACCATTGTCCCAAGGCAATTTTGTTGTAGCGTCCCATGTGGCTTATTTGCCTCCCCCCCC
>LD357736.1:29491-50401 GCA_001465055.1 Ptychodera flava
AGTTTTAAAAGTTGTTAATTGATAATTTAGTGGGGGGGGGGGGGGTGCAGTACCATTATATACTGTAGAGGGAGGAAAAGATTATAGCTTATAAAGCAATTGAATGTTTTCTTAATACTTTATAACACTTTTCAGAGATTCATCTGTTAACATATTTTTTTTTTTGCAAAAGGGTCAGCCAATATGCTGATGAAAGGAATTGCAAACGAAGAGAAAAATATGGATTTTCTCAAATGAAAACGTCCTATTTTGATGGATTTTGAACAAAGTGAAAATTTGGAAGAGAAAGTAAAAGCTGCTTTGTAACTGTTCTCAGATAAAGTATTTGAAGATTTTTCCTTCGGCCAGCTAGTTCTCCCAAGTCCCAACATATCCTTCCCCCGTTATGGAGGCTCCAACTGTCCTCTACCTGCTACATTTTAACCCTTTCACCACCATCGTTTGTCCCAAATCCATTGTTTTCTATGGTAAAGTTGGACCTGTATACAGGGAACTGGGGGTGAAAGGGTTAACCCTCCCCTCCCCCACCCCCAGCAAACCTATGCAAACAACAACCCACCAAGCAAAAGAATAAGATTTCCTTGCCGGATAATGACGAACGCTTGCCTAACGCATACTAGAAGACATTGCCTACAGAGAGAGTGTATTAACATCTGTGACGCAAACAGGCCTGTTGATCTCTTTCCTTGAAATAGCATGGTTCAATGTTCAACTGACTGAACCTACAGAACTCAATACGTGTACAATGTGTACAGCCAATTACCTTTTGTGTTTCCAACATTAACGTCTTCATGGTGTTTTGGTAAACAGACCAGAATTTGCAGCAGCCTGGATGAACCTTGGCATTGTGCAAGCAGGCTTGAAAAAATACACCCTGGCAGAGAAGAGTTACTTCAGTGCATTAACACACCGAAGGAACTACCCAGACTGCTATTTTAACCTTGGAAATCTGGTAATTGCTGTCTGTTTTTTCCTGTCGACCATTACTTAAATGTTGTCTTCCATTTCTTGATAACACTTTAAAAATCCAAATGTCGTCATCAAGTGCTGTTGTCATGACAACAAATGTTCTTCTTAGCCACTCTCGTCTTCTCTGTCTGTTGTTTTTGTCATCAAATTGGAAAAAATCCTGTTTTAAAGGGTCTGCAGCTGTAGCTTTTAATTATTTTTTTCACTATTTTAATTTTGTATGCCAGTGTCAAGTTCTTATTCTGAATTCCCCAAAGCATATTAAAATTACATATATGTAGCTTACCAACACAGCATCTATACATTTAGAATGCACTGTCATGGTTTATATTTTAATTATTTGAATTCTAGTCTGGACCAGAATTCAGTTGTCAACAATAACAATGCAGTTTGCACATGTACAGGCTGAGTTGTACAAGCTGAACACTGTGTAGCTCAATATGCTTTGGAGAGCAAAACAGGAAATTGTAGTAGACATTAAAAAACAAAAATAGTGAAAAAGGTATCAAAAATTACAGCCACTGGTCGTTTAATACCAGTGTTGAACTGACCAGTCATATTAAAGCTGATATCTTGATGTATTAAAACAGTAAATATCATTTTAGTGAATTTTTTTTTTTGGTAATAACAATGACACGGCAACACAATGATTTCAAATATCAAAAGTCTCATTCATTACACAACAAAATGGAAGAAATGGCAGAAGAGAACTTTCTAAAAGTTGATATCCAAACAATGATATGTGTGATTGATTCATAACTTCAAAGTTGTAATGATTATTGTCTCATTCAAAGATCTTTACTCTGCTGTCTATCATTTTCATGCTAATGGCGTGTGGCAATACCATTTATGCTGTGTAACTTTTTTGACAAAGTGAAATAAAAAAAACAAGCTATCAGAACCCAAAATGGCAAAAAATTAAACATTTTTCAGTTTTGTTGTGATTTGTCAAGACCATCAATAGAGTCAAATATACTTTGAAATTATTTTTAAATGCAGATTGTGTTGTACTTTATTTGAAATTTCAAAAAGACATACTGCAAAATCTGTATCACTGGAATAAGAAAAGTTTAGTTAGCAGGTAAAATTCCATTCAACATGGCTTGTGATCGTAAAATTTGTCCACAAAGACAGTTTATCCAGTGATTAAATTGTTAGATGTTCCTTACGTTGCCATGAATGTTGAGCTATTCATAACATAGACTGGCCCACAATTCTATTAGCCAACAGTGCAAATATTCCTGCATATTTGCTGTGAATCAAACTTTGTCAAAAAGTTACATTTAGCATTATAACATAGTAAAAACTCGGCGTCATTTTTTTCCCATGGTCTCCATTTCAATCTGTCAGTGCATGTTGCATGTCTCTTTCATTTTCCTTTTTTTACCATTCTCCCAATCTTTCTTCATGTGTCTCCTTGTTGTGTGTGCTTGTGCGTTGCCCTGTAGTACTTAGACCTGAATCGAATCCCAGAAGCACTGCGAATGTGGAACAATGCAACCCACTTGAAACAGCGCCACCTTCAGGCATGGAGCAATATAATCCTTACATTAGACAACGAAGGTGAGAGGTCAATTTTTGCCTGGCCTGTTCGGTTTCATATTTCATACCCAGCCTTCCCTGTCTGCCTTGTGCTTCCATATAGGTCCTTGTGTCTGTAAAGTGTGTTTGTCAGAGCATACACCATCAACTAGGCTTTCAAAAGAACATGTAGGTTAACCCTTTCATCACTGTGGTTTGAACCAATCCCATTGTTTTCTATGGTAAAGTTGGACCTCTAGAGAGGGAAATAGGGATGACAGCACTAATGGATCAACAAGCGCAGTCGTTTGCAGAGAATTCATTATTTGAAAGAGTCCAATATTTATCCTAGAACCTTGAGTGAATAAAATTAATCCGGTATAATCCTGGTCTGGTATCTGTGTATCTTCCCTGTCACAGACTGGATCAGGAACACAAATTTTTAGTTTCATGAAATAAAAATTACTTCATGATCACAACTGCAGCTTAATGACACCATAGAAATTTATTGTATCACTCTGACTGAGAATGTCAAATCAAGCAAACTCAACTACCAGAACTCTTTCTCTCTGACCAACACACTTTATAATACATATATAGATAGCGCTTCTTTTAAAGGCAGGCAATCTAACAGTTACTACATAGACCCTCGAGATGGTTACTACCACAATTGTAATATTCATTTGTCTGGTATTTTCTCTCTCAGTACCTGGAACAAGAGTTACACCAGGCTGCCTTACAGGCATGGTTTAATGCCACTTCCCTTAAGCACGATCACAAAATGTCTTGGAGCAATATAATAGCACTTCTTGATAACACTGGTAAGATACGCTTTACTAACCTACGCAATCTGATTGGTTGGTCTGCTGCTTAGCTGATGATTTGATATGCTGGTGTCATTCTGCCTCTAACTTTTCATTGGGTGAGGAATTTCATTGGGTGAGGAATTTTTGAAGCTGAATATTTTAATTGGTTGGTTTTCTGTCGTCTTTGATTTCATCTCTCTTTGAAATAATTTCTACAATCTTTTTAAAGATTACATGGTAAATGGGTAAAATCTGTTCACCAGCTATTCACAGAAGTTACCTAACACTAGTACTCATGTTTCTGTTACAGAGATCTCTGGTTAACATCACACCTCATAACTACACTTTTATCTACTTCATGAGTTCTGTTTTTAATCCTATCGTAATGCACCGTAAACTTTTTTCAATAATCTGACCATGTAACCAAACTTAAAACAAAAACAATTAGGTCTTCAGTGTTTTTTCCAAGGTTTGGAAATATAGGAAGTTGTTTTTGAACTAATGTATTACAACACTGTTATAGGTTAATGTGGTTGCTTTGCATAAACCAACCAAAACCATCGTAAATTTACTACATGCCTAGACCGAAACCGGTGCCAATAGAAGGAGACCGAATACGCACAATTCATTTGGACACAGTTTTACAGAAAAAAGCCATCTGTTTTATCGTCATTTTCTGAACCACAAACAATTACAAAATGATACACTGTAACCAAATGTGCTGTTGGTTGCTGTAACATTCTTGAAAATATTTATACCTTTTTTATATCAGTAGTGAATATGAACGTAAATTTCATACTTCCAAAAGTGCCTTCTCTCTGACTCAATAGTTTACCTGTGCATGACAAGCCCTTCTTACATACATGTAGGTGTTTGGGTCAAGTTAAGTTAGAAAATTAAATTTTATTACTCAGAATCACAGTTTTTACTTTAGCCAATTCTGAATTAATGTTGAAAATGTCAAAAACAAAACAGTTGCAACTGCTTCAGCCATATAAATTTTGATCAACATTGCATCACTTCTGTCCTTCATGGGTGAGCAAACCTTGGAGTTCAAGGTCTTGGACAGCCAAATGTTTGCAAAGACCAGTGACTTTGCTATTCCATCATTTTGATGAAACACTATATAGCCTTAATAGTCTAGTGATTAGCCATGATTGACCTGTTAATAGCCACAATAGACCAGTGATTAGCCTTGATTGACCAGTCAGTAACTATGGTGGACCAGTGAGTAGCCATGATAGATCAGTAAGTAACTACATGTAGAATAGACCAGTGATAAGCCATATGATAGACTGGTGAATAGCCACAATAGATCAGTGACTAGCTATGATAGATCATTGACTAGGCATGATAGAATGGTGAATAGCCACGAT
The DNA here is from genome assembly GCA_001465055.1 of Ptychodera flava. Lineage (NCBI taxonomy): Eukaryota > Metazoa > Hemichordata > Enteropneusta > Ptychoderidae > Ptychodera > Ptychodera flava. Next base: position 34,164 of record LD357736.1, read on the forward strand.
AGACCAGTGATTAGCCATGATAGAATGATATTTAGCCATGATAGACCAGTGATTTGTGATGATAGAATGGTGAATTGCCATGATAAACCAGTGATTAGCCATGATAGAGTGATGAATAGCCACAATAGACCAGTGATTAGTGATGATAGAATGGTGAATTGCCACGATAAACCAGTGATTAACCATGATAGAGTGATGAATAGCCATGATAGACCAGTGATTAGTGATGATAGAATGGTGAAAAGCCACGATAAACCAGTGATTAGCCATGATAGAGTGATGAATAGTTATGATAGACCAGTGATTAGTGATGATAGAATGGTGAAAAGCTGCGATAGACCAGTGATTAGCCATGATAGAGTGATGAATAGCCACGATAAACCAGTGATTAGTGATGATAGAATGGTGAATTGCCACGATAAACAAGTGATTAGCCATGATAGAGTGATGAATAGCCATGATAGACCAGTGATTAGTGATGATAGAATGATGAATAGCCACGATAAACCAGTGATTAGCCATGATAGAATGATGAATAGCCACAATAGAATGATGATTAGCCAGTGAATAGCCATGGTAGACCAGTGAGTAGCCATACGATAGACCAGAGAGTAGCCGTGTTACACCAGTGAATGCTCATGATACACCAGCAATCAGCTGTGATACACCAAATATTAGTCAAGATAGACTGGCTTGTAGCTGTTATGCCGGTAGACCAGCGATTAACCATCATAAACTAGTCCTTACATGGCCCTATGATGGAAAAGTAAATAGCTATAACAGACCAGTGATTAGCCATAATAGACCAGTGAATGACCCTGTGATTAGCCATGATATGCACTTGTTTCCTAAAGAATGTAAGAAGGACACCATAGGACAACAAGAGTACTGGATTTGCTCATCCCTGGTCTTGTTGTCTCATGAACATAGATGTAGTGAATATATTTGTAGGAAACGTGCTTAGAGTTAGTCTCTCTATCATTATATGCACTTGCAGTGTGTAAGTATTCAATCTAAAAAAAAAAATTGAAGTTTCCTAGTTTACAGAAGAATTAAAATGTTACTCATGATTTCTGCTGTCTGTAATACCAAGAAAATTCAATGAAAAACATTTTCCCTGTCTGCCTGCAAAATAGGAATTTGGAAGTCTGTTACTGTGCAGAATAGGAAATGCACCGCTGATGCAAAGTTTTTGTGTAAATTTTATCCGTCTTGCAATTTGCAAGTCCCACCCAGCAGGACATGCATATGTAATACAGACCTGTGATCGCCTTCATTGCCACATCTCTTTGTCATTTGCTGTCACAATAGGCCAGTATGATGCCGCTATACAGACTGCTCAAGAAGCTCTCAAGTATCTCCCTGATGAAGATGGTCTCTTCTTTGGCATGGCAAACGTCTACGGCAAAACTGGCCAGTACTATGTAGGTGAACTCAGTCAATTTTTGTATTTTTCATTTCTTTTCAGAGTGACATTGACATTGACATTCACTTTTTTATGGGTATGTAGGTTCATGACCTGTACAAATCGCTTTTAGAAAAACAGAAGTCAGTGTTAGAATGACTGGTGAAGATTGATCATCCAAAACTGATTCTCATTGTAATTCTGATGATGACTGAATTTGGGATTCAATATCACGGGTGTTTGGTCATGCAGAGTATAGTGATCAAGGGTAACAACCATCACTTTGTCATGTAGTACAGATTTTATACCAACAGTTTCAAAGACAGTCTTCCAATTAATATGCATAAGATAAAAATATCCATGAAATAGTTGTTCAGGTTCAAACATAGTCAGAACCCCGCTTGTCATGATTTGCAAACTCATTGTCCAGCAACAGCATAAAAATAAACACAATCAGCATTTGAAAATGAATGTGATACTGACTCTGTCTTTTCTCTTTGCCTATTCTTGTCTCCTTTCAAAAATTTTTCCGAAACCAAATTTTTTTTGAACATGAAAAAACTATATTTACAGCTTCCTTGGAAAGCTGTGGTTTTATTAGTCCCCACGGACACCGTCCGGGGGAACTTATAGGTTTGGTCATGTCCGTCCGTGCGTCCGTCCGTGCGTGCGTATGTCCGTCCGTTCACGCAGATATCTCAGAGATGCCTGGAGCGATTTCATTCAAACTTGGTTCAAGGATTACTTCATATGTCATACAGATGCACGTCGATTAGTTTCTGATATGATCCAATATGGCCACCTGGCGGCAATTTTATTACGATTTTTTCATGGACAGAGCCATAACTCAAGCATGTTTCAACCGATTTTATTCAAAGTTGGTACAAGGACATTGACCAGTGTCATAGATATGCACATCAATTTGTTTTGTGATACAATCCCATATGGCCGCCAGGCAGCCATTTTGTTACGAGTTTTTCATGTACAGAGCCATAACTCACGCATATCTCAACTGATTTTATTCAAACTTGGTACAAGGACATTGACCTATATCATACATATGCACATTGATTTGTTTTGTGATACGATTCAATATGGCCACCAGGCGGCCATTTTATTATGATTTTTTCATGTACAGAGCAATAACTCAGGCATGTTTCAACCGATTTTATTCAAAGTTGGTACAAGGACATTGACCTATGTCATACGTATGCACGTCAATTTGTTTTGTGATACGATTCAATATGGCCGCCAGGCAGCCATTTTATTGTGATTTTTTCATGTACAGAGCCATAACTCGGGCATGTTTCAACCGCTTTTATTCAAAGTTGGTACAAGGACATTGACTAATGTAATAGATATACACATAAATTTTTTTTTTGAGACGATCCAATATGGCCGCCAGGCGGCCATTTTGTTACAATTTTTTTGGTGTACAGAGCCATAACTCAGACATGTTTAACCGCTTTTATTCAAAGTTTGTACAAGGACATTGACCAATGTCATACATATGCATGTCAATTTGTTTTGTTATACGATCCAATATGGCTGCCAGGCGGCCATTTTGTTACAATTTTTTCACGTACAGAGCCATAACTCAGACATATCTCAACCGATTGTATTCAAACTTGGTACAAGGACATTGACCTATGTCATACATATGCACGTTGATTTGTTTTGTGATGCGATCCAATATGGCCGCCATGTGGCCATTTTATTACCATTTTTGATGTACAGCGCCATAACTCAGACATATTTGAATCGAATTTTATTCAAAGTTGGTACAAGGACATTGACCTATATCATACATATGCACATTGATTTGTTTTGTGATCGATCCAATATGGCCGCCATGTGGCCATTTGTTTACGATTTTCCATGTCCTGAACCATAACTCAGACATGTATCAAGCAAATTTATTCAAAGTTTGTACAAGGACATTGACTTATACTAGTATACATATGTATGTCTATTTGTTTCTTGATATGGTCCGATATGGCCACATGGTGGCACTTTTGTTATGGTTTTTTTTCATGTCGATAGCCATAACTCTGGAAAGTCTCAACTGATTTTATTCAATGTTTGTACATGGACATTGATATAGGTCATACATATACGTGTTGCTTTTTTAAACAGTAAGATCAAATATCGCTGCGTGGTGGCGATTTTGTTACGATTTTCTCATGTACTGAGCCATAACTCAGACATATTTCCACCAGTATCATTCAAAGTTGGTACAAGGACATTGACCTATTTCATACATGCTCGTCAATTTATTTCACATCATGTAGCAATATCATGTCAATTATTGAAGTTTCGTAGTTAGGCTGATATGTCAATAAATACTGCATCAGATTTCATGAAACTTTGTACAGATGTTAAGCTCACATTGCTTTAACAATGAAAAAGACATTTATCAGTGTCATTTTCATTAATTTGTAATTGCATATGTAATGAACTTTCCTGATTAGAGTGATATATCCACAAATACAACGTCAAATTTGATGAAACTTGATACAATGTTGATCTCATAGTGTTGTAAATACTGCGTTAAACTTTATGCTATATGAAATATGGTATCAGTGATAATCTATTAGGGTTAGGATAGTATGAAAAAATGAAGAGGACTCTATCCTCTCGGAGGACCTGTAATCAAAGTACCCATTAACAAGTGGGGACTGTGTCATCAACGATGACTTGTTGGTCTAATGGGCTGACACCATTTCAATAGTTTCATCATAATTATGAATATTTAATTGACATACAGTGCTGACAGCTGAGTATATTCATCTGATCACATTTCTGAATAGGAAGCAGAAAAATATTTCTTGAAGGCGGTGTCACTGAAACCCGAATCGGCGAACTACCTTGGCAACCTGGGAGTTCTGTATCATCGTTGGGAGAAGTATGAGAAAGCTGAGAAATACTACAAGAAGTCGCTGGAAATTGAGCCGAACAGTCCAACCATGGCACAGAATCTGAATAAACTCTATCGGAAGATGACCAAGAGTAACAAGAAGACATAATATTGTGGTGAGCAATCTTTGTGGTTTCATTCTTATTGCCTGATTGTCAATTCTGAGTGAAATGGGGTCAGGCACAGCCAGAAATATGTGAACTTCATTTATGTTCAACAGATGAAACCAGTGCAAAGCTTGCAGTCTTTCATATTGTGTCAATTAGTGTGCTTAGAAGAGGTCATGTGAGGGCAGTATGAATACTTTAAAGGTATACTGTCACCTGTTCCAATTTTGCCACAGTTACCATGGAAAGAGAAAATCTAACCAATCACAGATTTTAAGCTGGTGGCCGCTTTTTAAAAAACAGCGCCCTTACATGGGCAATTTGAATACCAAGGAATGCCCCTTTTACTGTATATGGGCATATTTAGATTACAGGTGACTGTATACCTTTAAACCACACAGCAGACAGTGGTAGTACTTTCAGAAGTTTACAGCACTACCAAAAATTACTCAGCGTAAATTTAATACTTCAATTTCACATGATTTTGAAATTCTTTCCATGATAGGAAATATAGCTCCAAGCTAAAACATAGCCTGTTGCATTGTGGATTATTCTTTTGATTCTGAGTGTGAGCACAGTTGTCTCATGAGGTATTTTCATCGTACAGCCACAGTCTTCATTTCAGATTGAGTCAGGATTCAAAATGTTGATCACATCAGGTTGTGTCAATGTACTCGTGCTGTCTCACTTTTCTCTGATATATGTTTGAAATACTAAGTCTGTGTTTGTTGTTATGTCTGTCATAGGCACAATAATTCTTCACTGAAGTTGCAGCTGAGATCCAAACCAAGACTCTGAAGACAGAAGAAAGAGATGCGAGGCGAAAAATCTTGAGATCGAGAAAGAGGCCAAAGGTTATTTTCGACTGTGACAATCAATGAATGGTTTTTTGTACAAATGACAATTTGAAAAAGATTGTAAAAAAAACAAACAGTAGCTAGTATATTGATATTTCTAAGTTGTTTCACTGAAGAGCACATTTAATTGCGATGAGGTTAAGTTCCTATGGGCCTTGAATATTAGACGATTTCCTGAGTTACAAAGCAAGTGCCTCTCCACATTTGCAATGATTAGGTGGGTTTTTTAATTCACGTCTTCATGACCAAGTATATTTTTATACTTCGTATGCTCTTTGCACGGCTGTGCATGTCCCATGAGAGGACCTTTATTCCAGGGAAGTCAACTTAATGTGACAAATTATACATGACATATCAAAAGTCACAGACCCGTTTGGCAAAGTCTTGTTTCCAACAGTGTGGTTGAGTCCATAGTCTGGGAGAGAGGGGTGGCAGGATACCCCCTGCCACATTGTGAGCATGTACAAACCTCTGCATCCCTGGACTCTTTGTCAGATCTCCATAATGCGGTCCAACAGTCATACTAGTAAAACTTTCAATGTACAGGGGCCAAAGGGTATTGCAATAAATTCATCTTGTCTAATAAAATAGCACTGATGACAATAAACTGTGTGGTAGTAAAAAGCAATTTTCATTAACATTTGATCAGGAAACTGAATATTTTCATGTGTTATTGTAAATTGTTGTATATTACAGTCATTCATTATCAAAATCCAGTCAATGCTATTTCTAAGGAACCGAGGTGGCCATGTAGGAATATTTTTATGTTTATCCCTCTCAACTTTTTGCCAGAATATCATTTGACCAGAAAAGCTTGTGAGGATATTTCCATATGCACTAGAAAGGTTCTATGTTCCACGACAAAAAAAAAGATATATATCTATGATGCTCCACTCAGATAAACAGTGACTTCCTGGTATGTCTTTCAAAGATATGTAAAATTCAGATGAAGTGCTCAGCTCATGATAGGAATAGTATAAATTTGTTCACAAATTTTCTTTTTGAGGCAGGCAAAAGCTGGTCTCTGTTGAATGTATATTTGAAAAAAATGATTTCAAGTCATCCGAAATAACAGTTCAGAATCTGTAAATATTTGCAAGAATATAGAAGTGCTGTGACACATGATTATTGTGTCGGATAAACGATTGATAATTAGAATTAGAATTCAGTAAAGGCCTGACCTGTTCACTTTTATATCTTCATATGAGATAATGATATGTAAGATGATGCCTGATTGGTCGAATTCAAGAGTGCCAGCAGATTGTAAATATTTCCAGCCAATCATCAATGCTCATATGCATTAGTAATCATGTAAAGAATAAATTTTGAAGCAGAGGAGATGGACAAATCCTTATCAAAGAATTGGAATATTTGTGCCTTCTTCCAATATCACTGATGCAGACTACCATTTGTAAAACATTAAACATATATTTTATGGTGAATGTTGGAATATTATATTGATCTAAAACATTGAAAATATATTTTACTGTATTCTATCATTAACTAAGAATTCTCTTCTAGAAAATAGCAGACCACTTCTTGAATTTCAAAAAAGAGTAAAAAATATGTAATATTTTCCATGAAGAAAGTTTTTATAGCAAGATCATAATGATTCCATATCTCAGAATATCTAGCTTGAAAAACTTCCAAGTTTCTAGAAGAAAGGGCACATTTTATAATCAGTTTAATAAGATGGGAAGTAAATTCAAAATATTCATACATTTGTAGTGTGGACAAAGTTGTTCTGAAGTAGATAGATTTACAAAGAATGAAATCAGTTTGTCTCACGCAGCTATAAGTGGATGAAAGCTTTGCCCTTGTGTGATTGCAAGCATCGAATTTCATTCATTGTGTATGTGCATGGTGTATAAAAGCTTCAAACAATTCTTTAGGTTTTGCCAACTGTGGGGGAAATGGTGTTCCTTTTCAGTGCGTTTGCAGCGAACCCAAGGACTGTCTGGATGGACGAAAGAATGACTTGCCAACATGTTCTATGGGTTTTTTGACACCAGAATACAGTCACTACTGTAGGAGGGTGGTCCACACCAGTCTTGCAACGCTTTTCAGATATTTTGGGGTGTTTCTGCTGTAGGCAAATCGATAAATTTGCACAACAGGTGTGCTGATGTCGTAAAATTTTCCAACTATTGCAGACAGCCCACTCTAATGAACTGAAATACTCCACATAATTGCCTATGTAAAACAGTGGGCCAGCTTCAGCTCATTAATTGTAGTGGATTATCAAGAGCTCTGATACGTACCGGTATAATGTCTTGAATATATGGAGGACCATTGTTACGTTGACATAATTTATGTCTACTTTCAGGGGTGATACCATGTCAGACATAATAAACTCTATTTTTCCAGACTGTTGAAGTAGCTCACAGATGTTGTGTGGGTATCAGAAAAAAGTAGGGCATAAAAGCTAGGGCATTTCTGTTCTGTTTATGAGGGTTTTTAGTACCCAAGCACAGCAATAAGCGTATTTAAAAATTAAAGCAAATACCCTTAACCTTATACTGCAATGGGATATTCATAACAAGTTCAAAATATACATGATGTTCTAGAACTATATTTCCTGTTCTTGTACATGTATATTTTCAAATGAAGGTTAATCTTTTATCTGAAAGTATGAAATGAAAGTGCCTTCTCTTTGTTAAGAAATTTTCATAACGAAAAATTAAAAATAAATTTAGGGCAATGTGGGGTATATGTAAGTTGTTGACTGAACCGACTCACTGCCAGTCGCAAGCCATGCATGGCAGGCAACACATGTACTGCTAAAATTTATTCATGTGTTTTCATTTTGAATTAACACTATATTAAGATCGATTACAAATTCATCAATTTTGTCCAGACTGACTGACAAATCCATCTTAAATGTATATTCAGAATCTATGGTTAACAAATTTGATATCAGTGAAATTGCGTTCATATTTATATCTGTTGTAAGAAAACCGTGGTTTTAAATTTAGTTCACAGGGATGTGTGTTTTTGTAAATAACAGTCAATGTCAAATCTCAAAGACAGATGGTTACTTTTTGAAAGGGGATGATGACATTGGAGGGTACTAATGCAATCACAAGTTCGTGTTTGTTTGCAAAAGTTCTGTGTAATCAAGGATTTTAGATTGAATAGGTATGTTACTCTCTGAATCCTAAGAATTTCCATTTCTTGTATGTTAGTTTGATTGATTCTTGCCAAAATTCTTGTTTTCCATTTATATGGCAACACGAAAAAACTGAAGTCTTTTAGAATAACAAGTTTCAGAATGGTTTCTTCATCATTGAGTATATTTTCCATCCTCCGGAATTTAGTGATGTCATCATCTCTTCCACATCATTAGATTAGTTTGATGCAAATGCAGGCTTGGCAGTGAAAACCAGATTTTTTTCTTCCAGTCCTTAACCTTCAGCTAAGAATAATGCCGCTATGTAGTCAATTGGAGTATTGTTGCATGGCTTTTGACAAGCCTTCATCAAAGATTTTGAACTGTATATAATTTCTTTATGTACAAGTAGTTCTATTTTCATGTCCTCTTTATATTGTCATTTCTTATATATTTTGCAATCATATGAAAGGTTTGTTGTTTTGCAAGTTTTCAACCGTCTTTCTCAAATTTTTTGTACTTTTGCTACCAGCCATGGCTGACGTGACCTTAGCTCAGAGAAGTACCATACATACAATACAAATGATGTGCAGGGATGCAATAAAGGATGTATTGATAAATAGATCACACAGGGAGTAGGTATAGAATTACACTTGCATGTGGGTGTATTTAATCCCAGCTGATTTGCGCAAGGGTATTGAAAATTAACTGATAAAATTGAGGTATTATATGTTTCTGTAATTAGTTGGTTTGAAAAGCTTTACAGTGGTTGGTTTTCTTTGCAGCTGGTGTCTGGGAAAACAGCTATTTAAAATTTGTGTAAATATGTCAAATGGTGTAATTTATTGTAATTTGTGTAATTTATCAATTGTCTCTTTTTTGTGGTCTTTATGTTTGCTGAAATAATTGAACTGTATGGTGCACTTTTTTTCACTGTAATAGAGACACTCTCAGACTAAATTTTGAAGTTTTTGCTAAATTGTGCAGGTCAAAGAAGAAGCATGTTTTTCGATGAAGCAAAGGCAAAGCTTTTGTATGTTAGGGTCATACATTTATGAAAGTGTGAAAGGATTATTGTCTTGGGAAACTACAGTGAATTTTCTTCTTTGTGAAATTTGTATAAATGCAAAGAATTAAACTCTCATACAATGCTATGTGTTAACTGTGCAATTTTGTTGTTCACAAATTAATTCTAGTGTTAGTTGCTGACTATTCACTTGTTGGTAGTAACATTGACCATTGCACACATTCAGATAATGTGAAAGAGACAATAGCTGTAACTTAAGAAGATGTATCATATTTGTCTCAAGGTAGAACGTGCCTCGGGGACAGCTATTCAGACTCTCTCACTTTTACAGCGTTTTTTTTGTCCACACTTATAGGGGCTCGTTTTGAAGCTCATGGAGTGAATAAATTTTTTCACCAGTTTATTTTTCATGAAAATTTAAAATTTATTTTTTCCCACAGAGTTACATGTAACACAGGGATGGCGGCCATTTTGAATATCAAGTGTTTGGAAATATTGGGTAATTTGTTTCTCTAGTATCAAATTTTGCACAGTAACCCCTGATTTTTATTCTTGATTTCGAAAGGGAATGGTTCAACATTTCTTTACAGAAAATTTGAGCAAAAGTTGTAAGACATTCAATTTTGAGGTGCCCGCTACTTAATGCAAACAGTTCACTACATCACCAGGACTGAGTTAGAAGTATAGTGAAGACAATACAAGACGCCACTGGACAGACACTTAGACCCAATAAAGAAAGTCTTGGACGTGTTGACTCTGAAAACATTACTGTTATTTGTTATTTTGAACGACAAAGCAAAAGCCTGTAAACACAGTCTACAGGATAGTAGTAAGTTCACATGGCCTGGTTAGTGTTCGGTTGTTTTACAAACCAGAGCATTAGCATCAGCAAGATGCAAATATCTCATTACATTTTCATATTTCTGAATATTTTTTGTGGAACCCAGTTCAAGATAGTTTATTGGATCTTGTAAGTTGTAATATGGATTTTTTTCTGATAAATAACTGTGTTGTAGTGGGATGAATAGTTTGTGTTTGTATGGAAAAATCAAAAATTAACATACTGGTTGTATTTTAATAACAGAGTTGTGCATATTTTCCACAGAATATTGACACATCATAGAAATGTGACATGTCAGGTTTGATAAAAATGGGATCTAAATATGTGTTTTTTAGCTTTGCTAATACCAAAATATGTGGAATTTGAATTGTTTAGGGCATTCTACCCTGTTGCTAGCTTCTTTTAGCCACTTTGAAAACAATTTCTGTAATGACTACAGTTATTTTCGATGGAGAGGAGAACGGTGTTTAAATTGTGCAATTTGAGGTCAAAATTTTAGATTGAGCAGAAGGGACTAATATATGGCTTTTGTTGTACAATCGTAGTGCCAACGATTGTAGTTATATTTTGGCACATAAATGTTCAGTGCTTAGAAAAAAACTGCACAAAATCTGATAATACAGCCTTATTGGAATTCCAAGCCTATCTTGGCACGCCATGTTGCCAACAAGAAAATTCAGTTTGTAGCTTTCATTCTCCCTAACAATGTTGGCATCTGAAACGTGTGTGGCCGTAGTTTCACATCGCCAATTTCAACAAGCAAAATGAAAGATTGAAGGGATATCATATTTTTGTCGTTTAGCATTTCAGCAAAAATGAAGCTTGCTACTTTCTGAACAAGAATGGTGGCAGGTCTGTCATATATGATGGTGAGCAACATCATAAACCAATAAAATTACGTTTATTTATAGTGAAGATCGAATGACACAGCAAGAATGGTTCTAGTGCTCAATAAATCTGTATTTTTAATTTATGACATGTATATATATATTCTCTGTTGAACATTCCCATATCCTACAAAACCTTGTGATGAATGCATTCAAAATATTGTTTCATTACAGTCCTATGTAGATCTTGTGCTTTTGCAAACTTATTTTGACATCATATGTTCATTAATCAGAAAACAACAAGTGCTTTTTGGTGTAATATTTTCTGTTTTATTGCAATAAAGAAGACGAGCAATAAATGAGTTTGTGGAAATTATATACAGCGAGTATTTTACATATGTACAAGGAACCAAAGAAGTTAATTCTATGCAAATTCCAAGGTCTTTGTATTGGGTTAACCTTGTCCCTAGCAACTGTTGGTATAACCCCATTGTTTGCATGGACAAGCTGGACTTCTGTATCGTGAAAACAGGGATGAAAGCTGTAACAAGTTCTGCTCCACTGTGCTGGATACACAGAGTTGTTTCTTTTATGGGACAAAGCTATCATGTTTGAGACTTGTTTGTTCTTTTTTGACATGGAAAGGAATTTGTTTTATTCTGATGGCAGAAATACGCGGAGTCAGTGGCTGACCTAGCTCTTTTTAAACCATGCATTGAAGACAAATTATAAACTCCTTTGAAATTCATAGTCGGTGATGTGTTACAGCTATTTGCAGGGATAAATTGGGCACTGACTACTAGACACCAAAGAAGAGATATTTCAGAAATCAGAATACAGTTTCTCGTGACACAATCACCAAAACCATATCCATACATGACAACTTTGTCTCTGTGTGGTACGCCTTTTCAGTTTTAAATTTGGGTCCAGCAGGTTTTCTTTTCACTTTTTTATGGGCCACAGCAAAAACTGAACATCAAGACCTCTTAAGATCTAGATTTTTGTTTAGCAATGAAAACCTGAAGTAAAACTCTATTTCGAGCATGAAAAGATGATATACAAATCCAACTTGATGCAGTGGATTAATATGAATAGAATATTTCAGTCTGCAGTTCTCAATATCTATGCATTTAGCATAATTAGGAAATCATCAAAATGGATAAAATTGCATTTTATAGAGCTACTCTCAAGTGCAAGTTCAGATAGTACTACATTCAGTCAAGTTAATCCACATAGTAGATATACACAGGTATATTTACAAAAAACTGACAATAACTCATGGGAATGATACAATATGTAGAAAAGTCCATGGGTTAGTTGTACAAATATTAATTTGTTTCACTTGTATAAAAAAATATTAACTTACACAATGTGTGGGAATAATTCCCAGCAATGTCTTCCACACACCAGAAGATGCTTTTGGTTCAAGAATACAGCTTCTATAAGCAGACAGTTTGCTTTACAGTCTCTGATTTGTTTCATTTTTCCTGAGAAAGAGTTACGCCAACAAATTTTTCTCTTTCAATTTGTGTGTCTATTCATTCTCAACCCATCATGCGACACCTTTTACACATAGTTATAAACACATAGGCTTGTATTACACTTGTTGTCAATGGTGCATTTTCCAAACAATATATTGTAGAAAAAGTATAACAGTTTATTTCTATTGCCTTGGTTAAAAAAAACTTTGCCGCTCAAACTGCTGGTATTGTACCAGGGAAACTGACAATAAGCCTTGCTATGGTTGTTGGAAAGGACCCAACTCTCAATGTACACACAAATGTTATACCAAACATCCAAACACCTTCTGGCAGTGTGTGAAGTGTAAATAGCCCGGTGGAAAAAAAGTTGGCATGCTTCCCTGTGTGGTTCAAAATTGGACACCTTCCACCATGATGAGTTTGCTTTCTATGATGTCTTTCAGCCATGACTCCCGAAACCTTGACATTCCCGGTTTGTGGACAAGTCTGTTAGCTTCAAAGACATAGTAAACTTCAACCGGAAAATGCTGTCGTGAGAGAAAGAAACACGAAAAGAAAAGAAAAAGACATTGAAACCTTTTTTCCTACACAAAAGCCTTGGTTCTGTTTCACAAAGAATGCACTCGGATACTTTGCAAAGCTACAGGTGTAGGTATGGCATACTACGGGAACAATGCACTGTGTTGGGCCATTCAGAAATGAAAGCGATCGCCACAAGTGAGCGTTCCATTTCAAAACACTGAAAGTGAAAAAAAAAAGGTCCTTGTATCTGAAAGGGACATAATGAATTTACAAATGGTGTTGTCATCATGGAAGCCATTGGTAGCTAGGGACTACCTTAAAAAACATAATTTGGTCTGTTAGGAGACAACTTGTTCTTTGGCGAGGAAGAGTGGAGTGCTCCAGAAAAGGACTCTGATCAAATTTTTTCACATCATGCATGAACGAGTATGTACAGTCTTGTCATGTTCATTAGGAATGAAAAATGAATAATTTAACAGTTGCTTGAAGGACTTCACATCGGACGTATTTTTCGACAAACATTTGCCGAGTTCTAAAATGCTTCAAAAGCCAGGTGTTAAGGCCTTGATAATAAATGTAAATAGAAAACCAATATTGGTTTCCTTGGAGATGACCCCCTAGTCTGTTTAATATTACCTGATCAATTCTAAAATGTATTTCATTGACTGAAATTAATTTCCTAGTGAGGAAAAAAAAATGCTTTTTATTTTGTTAGCTGTTTCTGTCCACCAAGTTTTCTATTTCTTTTGGTTTATTGTTGTAAATGAAACAACTCGAATTGCTTAATCAACTCACCCCTGGTTTAATTTTGGAGACCTCAACAGTGAAATAGACACAGGCAGTGGCTCTAGGAATGGGTTTCCTGCGTGTCGGAATGCTCCACCGAACCTGGTAACGATAAAATTTGCTGTACTCGTCTTCCTCCTCCCGCAGGAAATCTATGCAATAGAGCCAAGCACCGATATATTCCCATGTCGTCTGCCAAGGAAAGAATGACAACTTAAGAATTCAGGAAAACAAAAATGAGGTCATGGTGTATGCTTGCAATTTACTTTGAAGTAATCTGTATGGTTCTGAGCTATCGATTGGTGAAGCTATTAGTACATATTTACTTTATGACAAACAAATGTTGTCATGGTGACAATAACTGACAATAAAACAGCATGCTTTTAAATATTTTATTCTGTCGGTTCTAAATATATTAGATGCTGTCATTGGGTGGGAATTACTATAATTAAAAATCTTTATTCTTCGGTCATTGAAACAGATCAAACAATGATCATGAAGGATCTCATTCAAATTTTCTGCCTGAGTGGGGGTATGAAAAAGGTCACCTTCCAACACATGTATTGATTGGTGCAAAGTGATTGGCAAGAAAAAAGTCATTGATTTTTATCGCTTTTCAACAATGCCTCCTGTTGACACGACCTTTGACCCCGAAAATTCAGAAATTTTTTGGAACCTGGCCAATGAACGGGGCAGATTAATCTTGAGCAGGTAGTGTTGTATTTGACCGGCAGTAGGGTCTAGACGAGGTGTTTATACAATGCATCACAATACAATGGCGGCCAGGGACAGGACAAGGCAAGACAAATCAGCTCAAAAGTGAGATAATGAATTTAATGTAATTGTTTGAACACTCCATAGCAATAGGTGGACACACACAAAAAAAAGCTGTGACAGAAGACTACAAGCAGGGTAGATCAACATTGGATTTGTTATTTGTTTATCTCTGTGTAAGGTTGCTACAAACACCAGTTACTGTTATTAGCCAATGAATTAAATGTGTGCTTTGGAGTGAAATGCAGTTTCAATTCTGATCCAGATTTACATACACTGGTGAAGCGGTTTAAAAATGAGAGAGCATAAAAATGACTTTTTAAAGAAAATAGGTGCAGTGTTTCTCATAAAATATTCATTGATAGCACTTGATATTTACTGAGCATAGTTGATACAACTAGTGTTTTCAGTTTAGGAGTATTCCAAAGATCGCTGTCCATTAAGATATTGGAGAGATAAGATTATTAATTCTCTTTACACATCGCACTCCAAGGATCACTGTCCATAAAAATAAAAAGATAGATAGTACAAGATCTTTCAATTTCTGTCATTTTTCTATTTCTCCCTCTTTCTCGCAGTTGCTGGTTGTTTCCAACCATTTGGTAACTTACAAAACTGTCTGGTGAAATTGAAAGAACGACACCAGCTCAATTTGGTAAGTTATCAAATAGCAAGATGCAACAATATCCCGTTGTTTAAAAAAAAAGCATGGATGTAAGGAATATGGTTGGAAGTCTTACAAAAAACAGACAAGTGATGCAAGAGGTGACAAATTTCTGAAGTTATACACATATACATGGGTGAACTCAACCGTAACATTGTCAAGAATTCAGACAGGCAATGCAACCCGCAAGCATACCACTCCATGTTCTGTGATTATTCACCTTGATAAATTCTTCGATTTTTGCGATCCCCTTTTCCGACGTGAATTCATCGCATCGCATCCATTTGATGTTCTTGATGTCATAGTCTGGCCATTCCGAGTACAGTAGGTTATCGTAGTCTTTGATGGTGGTCGATTCTGGCCGGCTGCCCGCCTGTTGAAGGCCCATCTCCGTGATAAGTCTCCTCCTAGCATTGCTTATAACCCTGTCCACCAGGACATGGGCTTGCTGTTCTAGATCCGGATCACCCATCCTTGCCTTGGCTCTAAAAGAAAAGTATAATGGTTCTCATGATTAGAAACAAACCTATATGTGATTTTTCTCAGCAATACTATCGATCACAGGTTGCAAACATTTCGAACGCGTATTCATAAAATTTAGTCACCTGTCGCAAATATTTTAACCAAATTCAAATGCAGAAGAGCATCCTGTACGGTGCTTCATATCGCTGGAGACATTCTGAAATGTTTACGAGTGGTCGCCGGTCTGACAACATCTGTACAAAATGCCGGCTTTTGCGTAGTCACGCAAGGTTCAGACATCGCTACCATGGTGCCCTTACGTCTGTCAAATGAAACGATCAATCGCCTATAGGTACAGCCGGTGAGATAATAGAAAACAGGTAGGTGCACGCACGGTTGCTTAGTACATCCATAACATTAACACCAAACAAAAGGCTACCTTGCATACAGTTGCTAGCG
>LD357736.1:50459-65459 GCA_001465055.1 Ptychodera flava
GTTTTCTTAGAACTCGATGAGCAAAAATTCATTATTGAATATCTTAAATGCTAGTTCTCAATATAATAGCGAGTGAGTATTTGACATGACGTGACTCTTACCGGGATTTCTGTTAAAACTGCCCTGGAAACAACGAAACCTTGTGTGACGTTGACGAATACGGAAGTGGAAACCTCCTGCTCTGTTTTCAGTTGTTGCCGTTGACAACTGACTGTGTGTGTGTGTTCGGATTTTCTACACTCCAAACATGCTATAAACTTTTTCCAAAGTCATGCTCAAGCAAGTCTACCAAATGAGTCGAACGAGAAGCGTTTTAGATAATTTGTAGATTCTGATTTCTGAATTGATACCAACTAGATTTTAATTTCCGGAAAATTTGGAGAAATTATCAAGATAAGTTAAGTTATTCATAATTTTTTTCACCCAATCGCAGTCCTCTTACCAAATGTTGAAACTACTCCTTGTCTTTCAAAAAGTAACATATGATTGGTGCATATGTGTAGGTTAGAGGTCATGATTCAAAATGGCGGGTGATAATAATTCCAAAGTTGATGTTTCTGCCGAATGGGACTTGCGATCCCACATAGTAAAGAAAGTTAAACAGTATGTACACCAGGTAATGTAATAACTTATTGATATACCGTCTGTGTTATTCTTATTTTTGCAATCACGCTTCGTATGCATGAGAAAGCACTCATTCAAAGCTGCCATGCGTGTGGGATAGTACATTTACGGTTTACGATGTTTACGCATGGGATGGCATACCCCTTGCTGCGGATCCGTAGCCCTACCACTCCCTTTGCTGGTTGTGTTGGGGGAGTGGGATCTGCAGCAAGCATACACCCAGCCTGGCATTGACGCTGGGACAGTAACAGTGTGCGCCCATCAAGTCGAGTCTTCGCCGACGTTAGTCGAGTCTTTTGTTGCGCTCGATCTCCCAACCTAGTCTATGACAGTGGTTTTACATGTTCGCCGGTTCTAGCGGGATGGTTGATGAGCTGCTTTTACATACTGCCGGGTACTCGAAAATGTTAACGTCCCGAATGTCTATACATATGCTGAGTGACAGTGTATTTAACTCATACAATCGCATATGAAGGCCATTTGTGAAAGCTTTGAAGAGTGAAAAGCATTTATTTACAGCTGTGAACAATGCTACTCAGACGTCTTGACCAATAATCCATAACACAACAGGTAGAAGTGATATTAGCACACCCATGGTGGTGGTTTACATGTCACAGTGATGCCCTATCATAAAAGCAATTTTGAATTCCCTTCACTGCCAGTGTTTATTATGTCTAAAACAGCTTCAGAACTTTCATTATCCACAGAGTTAACGATTAAAGTACAGCTGATTAAGATGACTGGGTTTCAAAGTCAACACATGCAATATATTAACCGACACTGCAGACATCTGTCTGACTATTTTGCTCTCTTCTGTGAAACACAGCAAAGAATCAGTGAATAAATTGTGATCAGTGAGTAGAACATGCATCAGTTTCTCTAGTTATAAAACATGGTTGGAAGAAATCTCTCAGCATTTGTTAATGATTTTATGTAGACAAAGTGAAAGCTCAAACCCCTCTGGATTGGTAGCGGACCCATAATCAGTGTTGCAGTCAGGAATTTTAAACCAGGGGATACTGTCCCACTATCTTTTATTTTGGGGGAAATTTTGCACATTTGGGGACAACATGCGGCAGTTGTCAATCAAATTTTGTATTTTTTTGTAACAAGTTAGTTTCACACACAAATAAAGTAAAGTTATCGAGACCGCGTCGCTATGCTTGAATTTCAGGCAAGTACCGTATCTGCCGCCAATGAGAGCTCAGTCAGACTATAAGCAAGTTATGATACCAAGTGCTGCTTTCTAATTACTTCTAATCATAGCTCTGAAAGTACATAAATATAAGCCTCAAAATAATCATGCAAAACAAAGGTAATCGTCAGTAACAAATATAACTTTCAAACTGCACCCAAGACACTTGATTCATGAGTGCACCCAAGGTAGCGCTCAGTATGCAAGAATGCGGGACAACAAGTTCCGTTTTTGGGGTCATTGTCGCAAGGGAGCGTCTTGGCTGCAACACTGCAAAATGTTGCAGAACCAAACAATATTTATTCCATGCATTACCACCAGATACCCAAGATTTTGTAACCTTTGAAAAATATCGGAATGGGTGTACTTTATTGGACACAAGGCTCATCTTTTATGTAAATTAGTAAATAGAATAAATACTAGTCACACACATGGTGAGAAATATGTTCTTATGTTGGGGTACCTTGTCTTTATTTATTTGATTTAACTTTATTTATGCACATGCAGCATGTACAATACTGCATTAAAATGTACTGCCATACTTGTGAAGTGTGTCAATGCACTGACATAAGTCAAAGCGTATGTCCATAGTCGGTTTAGTTATTGGCAATAAATACATGCCGTACTACTGATGTGTATCTTTGACACAATTAAATTTTACAAAGTCCCTTTATTCATGTAGTGCAAGACTTTACATATTCGTTGTGTTGATGTAATGCTGACTTGAAGAAATTTTCTGATAATTCCAAAATCACACAAGCTTTTAAATGTAACCTGTGTAGGGCTATGCTGCCATGCCTGTCTTCTTACATGTATGTAAAAACTTCATGCTATGAAATTGAAGCTTTTTACTAATTTTTTGTCATCTTTGGTCTCTTTTCACAGCATCAGTATGAGACTGCCCTGTTTTGGGCTGACAAAGCAGCTTCTTTATCACATGGTGAGTGTTCACTGACCTTGCATACTGTCAGCACAGACCTTAGAACTATAAACTGGCCTAAGATTACCTCCAATAGAACACAATCAGTAAAGGTCAAAGAGATAAAACCACTGAAGAACACTAGGGAGCTTTCACAACTTTTTTTAGCAACTTGAGCTCTAGGATTATAATAGTTTGTGAAATTGTCCAGTTTGGGCCAAGTGTTCGATCTTCTCACTCGTTTTCATTTGTTTTGTACGTGTAGAAAACACAAGCTGAAAACCATAGATAAATAAATATGTTTACCATGATAAATATGAATATTGCTATATTAAACTCACTACTCAGCACACAAGGTTTGTAGTTTGCTGGTATGGCATTACCATTAGCTTATTAGCATACCAGACATACATAAGAAATTTATCACCGTTTATTTAATTTGTTCAGTCTATGAGCAGGGCTAATGTGATTCCAGAAGCTTCACCAATTTTACTTTCCTTTTCTAACTTTGTCTAATTGAAACATGCAACCATGTAAGTTCTTTTGTTCAAGTTGTTTGGGTTGCTATCAGTGTTGCTTGCAAACTGAAAAGATAGCTTTTATTATTTCACCAAATCAAGAATGACGAAAGGAAGGTGTGTCCAGATGTCTTGCAAAGAGGCTCACCCTAAAAGTAGATTTTCCAATCTCCTGGTTGAAAGGTTTTTTCAATTTTCATGATCCCCTAGGATTGTAGAAAGGATATTTAAGCAATGAATTTTTTTTCAATGAATTATAGGTGAAATCATAGTTTGGAGAAATGAAAGGCATACTCGACCAATTTCTTCAATCTTCGAACAATCTTTTTTTATAAAACCAATTTTACTTGCCTGTGTCAAGACTTTGCTGTACGCCCGCTTCTTCCAGATGACTTCAATAGTTGCAGTTTGACTGAGTCTATTTCTTGGAATTCTGAACTCATAGTTATAGCGCCCTCTATCAGAATATTAGTATTTTGCTATGAAACCATGTGTGTTTTTCAAATTTGTTCTGTTGGTGTCTGTAGTCAAATTTTTTCTCTAATTTTAGGAGACATTGAAGAGGTATATTGGATAGCCCAGTGTTTATATCTGACAGGCCAGTACCACAGGGCTGTACATGCCATTAAAAGTAGAAAATTTGACAAGGTAAGTTGCTTATCAGAGAGCTAGGTAAACAATATTACTCTTCTTGTCAGATTCATTGTGGGATTTATTAAAACTGGTTATCCTGAAAGTCAGACAGTGTTTTGACAGTTTCCAAGCCACCGCCATTGAAGAGAATCTTCTTAGCATTTAACTGCTATTCTCAGCTGGGTGTATTCTTTGTATGATATTCTCATAAAATTTATTCTGCGATGTCAGTCATTGAACTGCTGTGTGACATTTCATGTCCATTGATTGCAGCAGTGCCATTCCTCAAACATCATAAGTTCAAATTTGGTCATTGTGATGGTAATGGCAACCAAAATCTGAAAACAATATTTTAAGAGTTTCTTCTGTAATTATCAGAATATTTCAGCTGATGATTGAAGAATTGTGGCTTTGATCTGCAGAAAAGATCCATCGGATATAATCATGTACCAGAACAAACCTTCATGGAAGTTCAAACTAACATATTGTTCTTTCTTAATTCCTGCCCCTGCAGAAAGACATTGCTTGTCGATACCTAGCTTCAAAGTGTCATGTAAGTTCTAGTGATGTAATTTGTCATATTAAGGCTTAGTCATTTGTATCTTCCCACACTTATAATTCTTCTGTTCTAAATATCTCTTACATTTTTCCCTACTCTGTAACTTGTCATCACAGCGTGTGTATGTGTAAAATTCACTGTTTTTGTTTACATTTGAATTCTAGTCCAGACCACCAGAATCCACTCGTCAACAATAACAACACAGTCTCCAAATGTACAGGCTGAGTTGACAAGCTGAATACTGTGTATATAAACATACTCTGGACAGTATAAAAGAAGCGATTACGTGCTTTTCGAACCATGTGGATGGAAATTTAAAAGTTTTGCAGGACCAAAGTGGCAAAGTTAAATTTTTTGTGAATTATTTGTGGGACATAAAAACTATTAATCTGTTCACCCCTAATTCCCTGTAAACAGATCCACTCACACCATTTATAGAAATGGGTTTGGACCAAACCATGGTGGTGAAAGGGTTGTAATGATCCTTTCTCTTTACTGTTTTGTTATTTCAGTTTGAATGTAAGGAGTACCAGGAGGCATTGGATGTCCTGGACATGATCGACTTCACTGCAAAAACACCAAACAAACATAAAAAGGAAGAGAGCATGGTGTCGGAGTTTGACCATGGAATACCTCAATCGCAGGTGAATAAGTGGTAGTGAAGTATACAGTCATGTTTTTCAGCAAACTTGGCAATGCATGCAGACTCTGTGTTAATGGAGGAAAGTCTACCATTAGTGTTGATACTTCTGTAAAACAAAAGATTGTGACCTCTTGGCCATGGTGGCAGTGTTGTCAGCTGCTTGTTTTAACTTTGTTTCTCAATTATATCACAGTCCCTCCCTAAAGATATATTTATCAGTAATGCTACAAAAACAAACAAAAGATCATGTCCTTCCACTGGTGATGGCGCTGTTGTTATCAGTGAACACGTAATGAAATTTCTAAGCTATTTGCCAATGTCTTTTTATCAACTCTTAAAAAATTGAGATTTTATGAAATTCTTACTTTATCTTCCGATTTTCCAGTTGAGAGGCTCCATGTGTTTACTCCGAGGAAAAGTTTACGAAGCCATGAATAACAGAGCCCTGGCAGCGGAGAGTTACAAGGAAGCGCTACAAGTGGATGTGTACTGCTGTGAGGCTTTTGATTTACTAGTACGGCATAATATGCTGACAGCAAAGGAAGGTACTCTTCAAATACTTATCATAACCTCTTCTTTTCTTTTCAAGAGAGGTATATTGAAGTACCCAGTATTTAGCCTATCAACACCTGGCTATCTATGCAATGTACATGTGTGTCACATGCATTAGAACTTTTTTCAATCAATTTTCTGTCCAGAAGTATATTCAATCATCAATAGCAATATTGGTTAATATTTAGATAAAGTCTCTTGTAGACAAGTTGAATACGTGTATGTAACTCTATGTGAGAAGCTAAAATTTTTGATTTTCACAAAAACTAGATTATGAAAACTTACTTGATTCTTTTAGCTTCAAAATGGGTCAACACAAAGTTATAAAAGTAGAGTGTCCGGAAAACTGTCCCAGTAGGGCATTCTACCTCTGTGTATCAACATAGTGTACTAGGGGAGAGTAGAAATCCTAACAGCGTTCCAAAACAATTTACCCTATGTACCACAACCGTACTAAAATCAACCTCACAATCCAAACTTGCAAAAGATGATGTACGAAAGGACGCTCAAACTTCCCTTGCACGATGAACAATTGCCCCTGTATCGTGGAGAAACTCACTGAATGTCCCAACTTTGTACTTGTTACAGAGCAAGCGTTGCTAGAGTCACTGCCATTTGAACAGCAATGCCAAGAGGGCGATCTTGATCTATTGAAATTCCTGTACAGAAATAAACTAAACAAGGTAAGCTGTGAAGTCAGTTGTACAACCAGAAACGTGTTGTGTCCTCCAGGCAAACTATGCTCTCTATATAGAATGAAAAACATTGCATGTATTACCAACAACCTTTGCAAAGATTTCTGGAAGAGGATGCATTGATACAACACTGTCACTTGGAGTGTTACAGTACAGGGAGTGTTACAGTACAGGGAGTGTTGCATTTATTGCTACAGTTCAGTCCATCTGACAAAGATCATGTCAATAAAAATATCACCCTGTTTATTTTATGCAAGAGATAGGACCACTCTGTGTGAAAATGTAAGGTCATTCTCAAAAACAGAATCTAGCAAGCAAAATATAGAATTAACACAATCTTCGAAGTGAAAGTTCGTTGTAATAGTGTATGCTGTGGTAACTTCTGTTATAATGTAAAGTTTCAGCGACAAAGGCAACATGTCCATGATAAATTTTTGTTTGTGTGCTTGATGGCTACATTCTGTCTCTGTGTCATGGTTTCTTATTTGTCTCACCAGTTTGACAAGCCCAATGCACCCAGCCAACAGCCAGGTGTGGACGCCCTGCACGACAATCTAGACGTGGTCACCAACCTAGCTGAAAGACACTATTACAATTGTGATTTCAGGACATGCTATAAGATCACATCTGAGTATGTATGGCGTTTACTTTTTTATATTGTACCAAGGCTGCCTTGTTCATTACTAGCTCCCATGTGCCGAAAACACTAGCTAGCCTCTGTCATTGCTCTTCAAGTCTGTATGTGTGTCAGTCTGTCTGTCTCTGTCTGTCCGTATGTCTCCTCCCTCTAGACCAAATTTGTACTGCTCATACCTCATACCTTTCTGTAGTATTTATTTGCACTTCATGCAGTAGTACACAAAACAGGATCAGAAGTATTTTTGATAATTGCGTTGATGTTAAAAATAATATGTGAGTTCAAACTTTGTTCAGTATACTTGTAACAGTCACTATCATTTTTGTACAAATGGACAAAAACATACTGAAATAGAATTTTCCCAACTTTTATTAAGCCGTTGTTCCAAATATGTTCTAATAGTCCTACAGGCATTGGCATTAAGTGTAGCATAGTATGGTAAGATGTTGAAACTTGATATTTAAAGAGTTTTTATATCAAAGAAGAAAAGAACCAATAATCCAAAAGACTTGATGTATATGAATATAAATGCTTAACTATGTATGTTCTAATATGGATATAATTTTACATTTGATTACAGGGTTCTGAATGTAGATCCATACCATACACAGTGTCTTCCTATTCATATAGCAGCTCTCATAGAACTCAAAAAGTCCAACGGTAAGTCTTTTAGCTTTTTTCTCCTAAGGTAGCCAGTACCTCAGAGCTGAAACACTTAACTTTGCTCAAAATTTGGTAAGGAAATTTTTACCTGACCCCTTTTGAAATAAAGAATAAAAAGCAAGGGAGACTGTGCAAAATCTTGTACTAGAGAAATAATTCAATCATTACCGACACTTATAATTCAAGATAGCAGTCATCCCTGTATCTATTGGGAAAAATTAAATTTTCTGTTTTCACAAAACTAGCGCGGTGAAAACTTAATTTATCCAATAAGCTTCAAAAGGAACCCAACAAGTATGGTAAAAATTTGGTAGTCTGAATATCTGTCCCTGAGGCGAATTCTACCTTTTATATTCTTACCATTTTAGTAACCTCTTTTGTTGACCTGCTGTTGTTTATAATTCAAATGGCACAAGTAAATGATAGATTATGAATGATTTAATGAAAACTTAATTTGTAATGTTTTGCTGGAAGCATACTGTAATAATTATGCAAAGCATATTAAATGACTATTGTCTTCAAGTATGCAAATATTATTACAATGAAGCATTGACAATTGTGAATATTCATGTATCCTGTGTTTAACATTCCTTATATGATTGATGCAACAATGAAACTCTAACTTTGTGGCATCACCAGTACCAGTACTGCACTAAATAAATATATAGCGTACTTACTTTCGTTCCTTTTTTTCATTGTTTTATCTCATCCCTTTGTAGCCTTGTTTTATTTAGCTCACAAGTTAGTGGATATGTACCCTAACCAAGCAGTTGCTTGGTATGCCGTGGGATGTTACTATCTCCTCATTGGAAAGTTTGAACTAGCTAGGAGGTATTTCAGGTAAGACAAACGACCTTACTCAAGCAGATGAGGTTCAACGTTCTCTCCCAGACATTTCATCCACTGCTAACATCGCAAAGTTAGTGGAATATATCTCTACATTAACATATTAAGCTGTCACAGATTTGCAATCATGTTTTATTTTCAAGTAAATTTGAATTTCAATACAGAAAACCAACAGACCAATCAAAATGTAATATGTTTCATGTAACTCTCAAAAATTTTTCTCAGCTTGATGCCATTGTATAGAAACAATGTTATTGACATTTCCCATCTATAATGAATCATACACAGAATATAATATACATGTACGTATTATCAATTATCCAGAGTGTATTTTGTCTAGGAATGTAACTCTTGCACATAGGAGCACACCCCAGGAAACCCTGGTTGCAATATTCATAATGAAAAGAATTTGGTTTCCTTAGGGGGCTTTATAACTTTTTGAAGTGACTGGATCCCCTGGGATTATGTAAAATTGTTAAGTGTGGACCAAGTGTTCATCAGACTTGTCCACAATAGTGACATGTTGAAAATGTGACAATCTTTCTCACAGCAAATCAGCAACGTTAGATAGGAATTATGGACCAGCTTGGTTAGCATTTGGACACGCCTTTGCAGCTGAAGGGGAACATGACCAGGCTACTGCAGCTTACTTCTCAGCATCTCAGATCATGAGAGGGTAAGTATAGTATGGGTGTTGATTTGCTTCACACACCACAAAGCGGATGTTCATTGTGTGCACTTCAAAGAATTTTAAGAAGAGGCATGTATGCAAAATACAAATTCATGGACCACTGTACCCCTAGCAGACATGTTTTTGTGTGCTATGAAAAGCAGTCATTGTCGAACCGTTGCTCACCATTTTCTCATATGTACAGGAAACAACATGGTCAAAAGCAAAGAGTGATGTCAAAGCAACTGAATGGGACAGTTTATCAAAATGGTCTCATTCTATGTTAGGTCCATCGTATTAGAAGTGTGGACAAATTAAACATAAAGCCCAAAAATTGAAGAGATCATAGAGATGGAAATGCATTGCATGTGTCTTTGATTGCCAGAAGAAGAAATCCTGTCACAGTCTGTCTGTGACATACTTTAGATTCTATGGCTCTCCATATACAACAGGCAGATGTTGCCATGACATTAATAGATCAATAATTAAATATTAGTAAATGAATTATATAAATAATTAAATGATATGCTTTTTGTGCTCTGATAGTTGAAAGACATTCATAAAACTCTGTCAAAGAATTTCTAGCCAATGTTACAGGGAGAATACATTATTTGTTCAACTTATATCGAATTAAGACACTAGTACACTGTATTAATATTCCACTGTTCTCTATTTCAGTTGTCACTTACCAATGCTTTATATAGGGCTGGAATATGGCCTCACCAATAATCCTAAATTAGCTGAGAAATTTTTCAAGCAGGCGTTGAGTATAGCACCAGAGGATCCGTTTGTGCTCCATGAAATGGGAGTCGTGGCGTATCACAATCATGAGTAAGTGTCGTACTTTATTTAATTGGTAGTTTTGCCCTTTAAAACTCCCTTAGCTCCAACTTTTGGTGCATTTCTCATATTATTGTTTTCCTCTTTTAAAGTACATTTTTTTGTTAAGCTCTTCTCCCCAAATCATGTCAAAAAGTCCAGTCTTCAACTTGTCAAAACACCCTGTGTGTGTTTAATGTCCATCGTTATTGTTGAAAACCAAATTTTAGACCTGAATAAAATATGTTTGTGATTGGTTATATCTCTGACGCTCAACTCTAAGCCTTCAAAGGCCAGGTGTTTAGTTTTCTTATGACAAGGCCATAGTTGACGATTTTTACAAATTCATTTCAGTGAACAATTTGATTGGCTAATTGGAGCTAGACCTTTATTGGAACTCATTTTGAAACCTGTGAAGAAAAAACAAGTTGTCATGATCATGTTGTGAAAATCAACAGTATATATTTTTGCCATAGAGGTAATACCCTATAGGGAATAGCAGCCATTATGAATTTCAATGATTGGTAAACGAGATAATCAGTATCTGGAATCTAAAAATTGTTGCCATTACCCATGATGTTTATCCCTGATTCCAAAAACAATGCATATGGCTGAAATTTTACAATGGAAAAGATTTGGGAAAAGTTTGAACATCATTATGCCAGCTGCATATTACAGGAATCCTATAAAAAGTATGTCCACTCATCCTGACCTTTTGTACACTTTGGACAACAAATTTTGAAATCTTACATGTTCTCAATCGCTACTGGTATGAGACTGTTTTAAAGAAAAGTCTAGAGTTCATGACTGTAGCCAGTGAGTTCAGAATTCTTAATATGACTTGGTCTGAGAACAGCATAGTGGTTTCTGTGATGCTATGCAGTATTTTCTGCCCAAGCAATTCAGACTTGTTTAACTTTTGCTGTTCGCTGTGACTTAGGTTGATATTTCTTGTTCTGTGGTCATAAATAAAAGGTGCTTCCTTTTCCTTGATATTTTCTCTCTATAGTTGGAAGACGGCATTCAGGTATTTCAGCGATGCTCTGCGCATAGTGCAAGTAATTGGGTCAGAGATTATGACTGAAAAATGGGAACCACTGCTGAACAATTTAGGCCATGTATGTCGCAAAATGGGGTAAGGTTACACAGTAGAGCTCCTCAACAATCTCATGTTAACTTTCAAAACAGTTTGCAGTGCAACAAACGAGACCTGTAGACAATAGATTGCTTTGTGGAAAGTATATGACTGATATGTAATTTTTTCTAGGGCAGAGAGGTGGTGAAATGATGTGTCAGTAATTTTTTAATACCCGAGTTAAAAAAAAAAAAGATTGTTTCTGGTCACCGCACATGTCATTCCTGAATCTGCGCATCACGGCTTTTCGGCGGCGGTTACATACTCATCAGTAGAGCTATCCTTGATGTCCCTGTGTGCATGTCCAAAAATGCTAAAAAGAAAACAGAAGTATTATGCAGCCAGTGATAAAATACAATAACTGTTGCATCAATAGTGCCAAACCAGCATTGTTAGGAATAAAAAAAAGACAGGAAAAGAAAGAAAAATAAAAGAAAGAGAACCAGAAGCAATTTTTTTGGCTTATCACTGAATTTCATTATGGACCGAGAAAGCTATTTTTGGACTATATTTACCCATTCTTCATGCTCATATTTTCAACAAAAGCTAAAAGACTCAGTGTGTCAGTTTATTGCAACTGCTACCCAGCAAAGTAGCTTAGTCTCAACTCAGAACTGGGCATCTGTGTATAGAGTGTCTATTCATATATGGGTTAGATTCCATAGAACATATCATTCAAGCATTCATTCTCTTGCCAGTGTTTTGGAGAGAGTTTGTTTTTCACAGCAATAATCCTTTCTGTGTCCCTTTTACGCAGGAATTATGATGAGGCTCTTGAATATCACCAGCAGGCATTGGTTCTTTGTCCACAGAATCCATCCACATATTCAGCCATCGGTTTCATTCACAGTCTAAAGCTGAACTTCGCGCAGGCAGTCGACTACTTCCACAAGGTATGTACTGAACATCGCCCTCTATTGTTCATTGGAGGGAGGCTGTTCATACCACAGAATCTCCCTACACATACACAACCATTGGTTTCATATACGGTATTTAGTCCTGTACTGAAATTTGCACATGCAGGCTATAACCACCATTAGTGTGTATGGTACTGAACATCGCCCTCTATGGTTCATCAGGGAGAATTGCAGATACATGTTTTCATGAGTATAGCAGGGCCGCTGAAAAGCTATTCAGTTATTGTATATGTCGAATGACTGTAAGGCACCAGCAGATGACATGGTACCGTATATACGGTAATAAATATCATGGCAAAGTACATGTTATCATTAGCTTAATTTGAACTTTGGTATTTGTTTGAATACAAATTTATGCTTATTCATTGTACCAGTACAATGTTTTGATGTTCTGACATTTTGACATATTAATTAGATTAAAAAATATATATTGGTTGCAAGGGAACTTCTGCAATGTCAAATGAATTTACAGCAATTTGGTCCTGTTAAGATTGGAGGTGAAATACAGACTAGATAAGTCTTGTTCAATTTCAACTTTTGAAAAGATGATAGGTTGTCTCTGACAAATGCTGTTGATGATATTGTACCGATGCTCTGGCATCACGCTCCTTTATCAAAAATACTTGCAACTTCATCGTCAGTTTCTTTTGTTCTACTGTCTGAAAAGAATGACTGAGAAACATTTTGGTAACACATCAAATGTTTGCTTTTTACAGGCTCTTGGTGTTAAGAGGGATGATACGATCTCAGTTACGATGTTAGCCGATACTATCGTGCTGTATATCGATGACATTGAACCATGTGAAGGTAAGGCCTCTGTACCATAGCAACCACCTGCACAGCAATGCATTTCATTCACTGGATATGTACATCTGGACTGACGTGTACTAACCTATAATATCAAAAAAAAATTATCAGTGATAACAGAACATCGTTGTACATTGCAAAGTTTTTGTAAACATCTCAAACCATGAATGTGTTTTGAATTGTTCTGTATAAAAATGTAGTCTTGTGAGAAGTCTAGAAGTATTCAAGAAACAGCACTCTCGTCCATGTGGCCATTTTTTTTCACAATCACGCTTGAAAACGTGCATACCTTGAAGATCAGTGAAAACACTCAAACCTTTTGGCTATAGGCCTTGACGGTAACATCTGAGATGAACCTAGCCACAAGCAATCTGTGCATCGAGGTCAGAACACAAAGAAGCCTGTTGAAGTTGAACCTTGAGTTTCGGAGTCAAACTTCTAGCAAAACAAGTCAATGCCATATGACCCGATTCTTTGTATATCTTTGTTTTTTTGTCAGGAACAGTACCAAGGTAATTTTACCAGGGTTCCCCATAGTACACATATATTAATGCACACATATTTGGGAACATTAGCAACAGTCCTTTGGTTCTAAGACAGTGTACCTGTATTCATGAATCTCAGCAAAATATTGAACTATGCCCCAAAATCTCAATAACACTGAGATATTTTGCTCCAATGAAATGCCTATACAACAGACGATGCTGTCCATTTACCAGTTTTCAGAAATAATAAAAATCACACGCACAACATAAAAAAATTTTATGACCAGGTTGTCAACTTCTACTTACCTGTATGTTTTGATTGAAGAGACCCTCCTACCCTTTGGTGTCACGGTATTCTTGAACCTTCTGATCACCAGACTGTGGTACATCCCCATTGTTTTCAATACGATTGAAGGACCTACATACAGGGACATAGGAGTGAATGTAGTATATTAGCTCTCACCAGCTTCCTATTGAGCCAGCTGTTTATACTTCCCTTCCTTTTGAAAGAGGTGTACATCAGCACTTGAGCTCTATTTAACAATTTACGTTGTTCATTATCTTACCAGGCGGTGATATTGCAGAGATGGAGGCAACTTTTGATATTACAAAAGCGACGACGACAACATCAAAAGATGAAAGCCGGGACGACGTCACTTCAGGCCCGGACAGTACGATAGAAGAGGTTGAAATGGAAGACTGACAGTGTGTCTCAAACAATGCCAAATGACATTCATAGAGATAGATAGACAGATACACAGACAGAAAGACAGACACACACACACACACACACACACATACACATGTACACACACACAGAGTGCTCAACGACATTTAGCGTTTACTCTTGGATGAAAGCTAGGTCTAAATGGCTTAATGCAGGTGGTCAACAGGAATTACTGTCTGAAACTTGAACTCTAGCTCAATCTATTGTAAGGAGGCATCAATATTCCAGTGGCAATTCCAAGTCGTTCATGTTAAAGAGTTGTGCACATGTGATAAACAAGATCACCAACATTTTCATTTGACTTGTGGTTTTCAGACTTACAGAGTTTATTTATTTTGAACCCTGTTTTAGATGCATGTACCAGCATATGCATTCATAAATATACATTATAGTTTTAGATGCATCAGTCAGAAATACTGAACCATGTGAAGATAGACTCAAACATACATTGTCTTGCACATATCGGTACATACATTTCATGACACAGATACATGTACTGTGTAGGTCACCACACCCGCACACACACACACACACAAATATTTATGTATCCTTACCAACAATCCTCAGGATGAATTCCAAGTTGTGGACAATTGATCTAAGTATGCCATCTGCTTCGGTGAAACTATTAGTTCAATATTGTTATCTACAAGCGTGACCGGCAGTCTTAAAGCCTTTCTGATGAAGAAATCAAAGCTTAGAGTGGATGGAACAGACAATTCAACTGCACCCACTTGAGGTCATAGGTCACGATACAACTCATTCAGCAGCAGAGAAGAATGCCTACTGAAATTGTGATTTAAATGTAAACGATTATTTTGTATTTTTGGATGGAAATTTTAACACCTTTTTGCAATCTTTGCCAAATTGTTGACAATGCTGCCACAGCTAATGTTGTCTACATTTGACATTCTCAGTCAGTCATACAAGATGGCAGCCATGCAAAAATCAGAACCTCT
>LD357736.1:70459-82959 GCA_001465055.1 Ptychodera flava
TATGATACACAGAGGAAGACTCATGACAGACTTCAAAACATGTGATTGAAAAGAAAAACTGCCGGATTTTTGTTTGTTTGTTTATTAAAAACGCGTAAAGGACCTGGTTTAATTGTCGTACATGTTACCTTGATGTTTGTGTGTACTTGAGAGCGAGCGTTCGTGCGCCGCGGCCTACGTATGCTGGAGATTTCGAATAATTGTTATTTTCAGATTACTGTCGGCACCTAGTAATTATCCGCTGTGTGCATATTTTAACAATATAGAAAAGAATTATTACCTCAGCTTTATGTTACCACCATTTTCTGTAAGATTATCAACTCTTTACGTGAAAATTTCTTGACTTTCAACATCAAAAGTCTGTTTCTACTACGACAATAGTGTGAACGCACTGTCCTTTAGTGTCATACCTAACGAAAAGCAGAGTCAGAGAATCGGAAACGTACAGAGATACTTCTTCCTAGGGCGATTACATAACAGCCGCGGCAACCGTTGTCATGAAGCGAAAACCTACAATTACCGGAAAATTAATCATCGAACACACGGAACAGTTATTTCCACAGAGGGCAGAGTCTCTTTTTTAAATTTTGATTTCAATTCAAAGAAATTACAGCACCCTATTATTCCAGAAAACGGTTTGTGTCTTTCATCGCTTTGAGACAGTTTGCTATTTCTTTGTTTGTTCTTCTTCTTGTTGTATGTGTGTGTGGTTCAACAAAATCCTCATCATAGTGAATCTAAACTAAAATTAATAGATTCTATGTGCGTTACTGCATTTCCTATAGCCCAGACTCCTAAATGCTAAAGGGGAAGAAAGAGTATTTTGCTGTCATATTGTTGCAGTACCCTCGTGCCGAAGTCGTGGTGGTGGGTTGGGGCCGTGTCACGCATTTCGAATGTCCTGGATCAGAAATATACTCTTTATTTTTTCTCTACACACTAAATTGAGAGAACATCATACATATATATGTTAAATGGATGAAGATAAAAAAACGTATACGATTTAGAATTTTGCACAGTCATAAATTAATATGACCATGGCAGGTACCTTGCCCTGGACATGGTGCATAGCTAGTAGATTGTTATTTATTCAACGTTCAACGTTCTATGATATTGTATGTTTGTTTATTTATCTAATTGTTACGGTTTGTTTATTTATTTGTTTGTTTATTTGTATGCTTCTTTCTTAGTTTTTCCCTAGCCCCCCCCCCCCTGTGTTTGAACCAAGAAAAATGTTCTCGAGAAACTAGTACCCAGGAACAGCTTCCAACTCAACTATGAGGGATGTACGTTTAATTTTAAACATGTTTCAGAACCATTATCACCCACTAGCAGAGACTAGGCTTTTGTTGATCACGTGATAGCAAAGGCATGATCACGAATCTACGCGTGTCCGAGCCGAAAGGAGGGTATCATCAATGTTACCGTCATGAGCACCAGCCCGAGGACAGGCAACAATTGGTGGTCCGGTCCGTGCTATCATGTGTTATTGAGGTAGCTAGATACCTTATAGACACCTCAGATTTTGATTTTGTTCTCACTTGAAGAAGTCCTAAAGCCCAATAAAGGATAATTTTCTGAAAGCCATGATATAGAGAAATCCGACGTGCGCATTACACAATCATTATTTGCATGAGATTCAAAGCGTTTTTCTGAACCTTCCAAAATCGTTTGTTGTTTTTTGGGGGGGGTTTTTTTTGGTTTTTTTTCCTCCCTTTAGCGAACGTGCTGCAAGATTTCCGGTTGAAATTTCCTCATTGGCGAGCCTTGACAATATCCTTCAATATGACAATATCCTTTTTTTCTCGGCATCTCCATTCAAATTATATGGCGTGACAATTACAATTCCTTGAAAAGCACCTTAATCTTACACCTTCGAATTCAAGAGCGCACAAGAAAAAAAAAACAAAGGCATATAAAGGAAACCCCAGATACGGATTTTGAGTTTCCAATTGACAGTGCGAATTTCAAGCAGCTGGTGTATGTGTGAGCGAGAATTGACGAGGTGTCAAAGAAGGCTACCTCATTCACACATTGAATTCGAGAAAAACGGAAAAAAGTGTTTTTTGTTATTTCGACGCCAAGGCATTTGTAATTAAACGCGATTACGCCGGACAAACACTTATGCATAGGATGCAGCCGAGTGTCAAGCAAGAGTTGCTGCAATGAACCAAATTATTTTCCGATCGCTCGGCTACCTGAAGTTAATTGTCAACTTAAAATGATATCTAAAAAGAGAGACAGTGTTGGTCTAGCTGGAATTGTGTTCTTACTAATATTTAAATAATAACACATGCTGGGAAGGCAACAAATCGTGCTCTTGCCCGTGTTGGCGTGTGTTATTAATTTTATCCACACCGAACAAATGTTGGGGGCCGTGGATAATTAAAACACGCGCAAGGCAAACGTAACTTCCGCGTTTTTTCTTGGGGGGGGGGGTTTGGGGGTTGGCTGTATCTCGATTACCGTGCACAAAAATCGCACTACATGTTTTCATATCAACATCTCCCTCCACTTTTTACTCTATCGCAAAATATCGCTTTACTGTTTGGCGTCGTACCAGGCCAGTGCGGCACCTGCGCTGCATCATTTTTTGACATACATATGTGGTTCAGTGCACTTTGTAGAATAACGTAACATGTCAACCATTTCGGATACAATGCGTTATTGTCGAGTTGGCGCTGAACGAAGATTGATTTTAGAGGGGTTATGCCAATGGTGGTGGGAGTGTATGCGTGATGTGTGATTTGGCCAAGAATTTCTGTCTGTTGCTTCTCAACTAGGTGATTGGATGCTGTATGTTGTGGGTTCGAACCCGATTGAAAACACCGTATATTCATAGCCACGCAATTACCGATTGTAGTTATGATACAGAATGAGGCTGGGTTGGATTTTTGCACTTCCAAACTTCCGTTTCGGAGGTTGGGGGGGGGGGGGTTGAGGCCAAACGCACTTAGTTTCGTTTACCGTGGGCATGCTTTAATTATCCACGGCCCCTTAAAGACTAAACTTTCCCTATGCCTTGAATATTATTTTGCAATCCCGAAGTACGATAAGAATTTTCCTTCAGAAAAACTTCTTTTTTGTCAGGGACATTGATCGTGTTTATGTCATTATAATTACCAAGCTTGTAAAGAGTAAATTTGCGTCACTGGCACCGAAATGCCACTTGAAGACGCTGCGAAAAGTACACACGAAAAGATAAGGCATCGTTATTAAACAATTTTATAATAGATGCATATTATGTACATTTCATATATTTGATGTCCAACGGGAGAAAATTTATTTCCAATGACAGAAAATTTGAATTATTTTTTACTAATCAGGGATTATTAGTTTTATTGGTGATTGGAGATTTAACCAAATCAATCTACATATAATGTGAGGATTCCCTTTAAAAAGAGATAAACACAGATAATTCTCAGCTGGGCATCTCTGATGTGTCACCTTACACTTTAGCAATAAATCACTATCGATATTTGTGAGTGTCTACTCTGCCCAAAATCTCGACGTACCTCTCAGCCGTGGGTGAACCTCCCAAGACCGACGAACACAGAGATAACACGAACACTTTTGTTTTCGATACTTTGCGTGGAATGTGGTCAAGCATCGAGACTCGCCAGCGTGAAATGTTCGATTTCTTGCTGGCTCGAAATGATACATGAAGTTGAAGGTCAACTTTTAATTACGCCTAAAAAGGAAACATTGTGTATTTTATAATGCACTAAATGTCTCTAATTCAAGTCGAGCTAACTTTTTGTACCTTTTCGAAGCATTGCTATAAAAAGAATATCCAGCAAATTTACGGAAAATATGATACGCGCAGAAACGACGCGCGGTATTCCAGAACGATGAAGCGGGCAATATCATGCAGTGCACGCGACATGGTAAGGCCGAACCAAAAAAAAAATGCGCTTTTCCGATAACCCGACCTACCCGATTTTTTACCTGCCGACCCTAAACTTTTTAGAGACGTATGCACGGAAGTAAAAAAAAAGAAAGAAAAAAATCATAAAATCACGCGTTCGTTACCTTGCATTTGATTGTTGCTTGAACGAGGATGTCTTTTATGTGTGTTTTTCCTTTTATATGACATTTTTCTCGAAATGTTGTGGCCAGTCACGTGTTTGACCACCCTGAACCCCTGAAAAATGCATTATTTAAAAATAAAAATATTTTGGAAAAAAATCCTGCCGACTTACCTACCTTATTTTTGAGATCATGTTATCGGAACAGCACAATTTATTTATTTATTTATTTATTTGCCTAATATCAGCTCACGCACCAGGGCCATATGACCTATATAAGCCTTGTTTTTAGCACTTTTTGTTCTACATCACGTGAGTAAGGCTCAGTCAATCACGATAACTGAATATAAGCCCTCAAACCGTATAGCATCACACATGTCCCTAGGGGTGGGGGTGGGGAAGAGGTGTCTTGGTCTCAGCACAGGTTTCTCTTCTTGCTATGCTTATTATGTTGTAATACGTTTAACTGTATGTATTCCTTATAAAGATATTTCTTGGGAGACGGTTTAAAAAATTATGCATGAAAATTCTATAAAGCACAAAATATATATCAATGCGCTATTTGATGATGAACTCGATCGTTCTATTTCAATTGATTTTCGTCTACCATGAAGATAAGTCAACAACGAACGAACACACCAGCAATGGTATAACCACAGCATAGAGGGACTGCGGTATAACAGAGGATACCCTTTCTGGTGCGTTCGTTGTTGACTAATCCGGTGATAATCCGGTGACAGCATTCATAGATTAGTAACTTAGCCTTGCTTGCTTTGGCGTATTAGGCAATTAAACGCACCATAGACGCAACATAGCGACAAAATTTTTGTCAAAGGACAAATACCTGATACGATGAAGGAGAAGAAATCTTTGCAAAACTAGTGCAAACAAAAAACCAAGACACCAAAGGTTGGTAGTGTAAATCTTTATGAGCAATTTCTATCATGTTGAATCGTATTATAATAAAATAAACAATAGCAAGAAGAAACCTGTGCTGACACCAAGACACCTCTACCCCACCCCTTGGGACGGACATTTGAACAACCCACTAAGGTTGCATCGTTGGCGGAAAGCGGCAGTCATCTTGTTTGTTTACTTTGTGTGTTTATTTTAAATTTGCAAATGTAGCTGGAACACTCTAGGTTTCTCTCACAAGGGGGGATGTCCCCCTCTACTTGAAATGCTTTTGAGGGGGTTTAGTTCTGATTGAGGAGACCATAACAAATTATGCAAAGTTACGTTGCGCAAATTAAGTATTTTGTAAGGTAAGCTTATCATATGCAGCAATCGTCGAGCGGAATTCCACTACAATACTCTGTGTATATCAATATCTCAAGATCTAATTGTAGAGGAGGACATGGCGCGCGTTAACTTTGTCTATATTTTAAGGGGGACTTTGTTTAAATCGGGGGATTCGCTCACTCTGGTGAAAACACTGCCAAAGCATATGTCCTATACTGATGGCTAAGAGATCACATTACATGCCACCAAAAGTTTATTAAGCTTATTGCCAATATACTGACTTAAAACAAAATATTCCATGGGAAATATATTCAAAGAAGAAAACATTTTATTTGCATCAATATTTTTTCTCCTTTTTTGAGTTTTTCCGTGCAGAGTGTTTGATGTGAAAATTAGTCTGTGTTGTGTGACTTATTCAAACATGCTGAACTACTTGTCAACTGCGCACAACCTCATCTCTGCTTACAGTCAGACAAGATTAGACATTTAGTGAAGCATTTTACGGTCTTTACCAACGAATCAATGTTAAAAATATAAAGTGTACAACTCTCACCACGCATGGCTGAACATACACTGTAAACAGTTACATAAAGTGTGGCCTCATGCAAGCTTTTGTAATGAAATATTCATCGGCAGTGCCTTGTGGATGACAGCTCTCCCCCCACAATTTGACAGTTTATTTGTCATAGGAAAGCAAGTCGGAATAGGAAAAATCCATTCTGTCTGGAGGTCACAAACGAAATCATCTGTTTGCATTGAGCAAAGGGGTAATTTTTGACACTTCTGAAAATAATATGTATCTTCATCATTTTGTACACTGAGTGACTCTGAGCAAAGGTCAAAATAGAGCGACTTTGTCTCTTTAAACAGTCCGTTCATTGAGGAAGCATGAAGCCAGGTTCTCTGTGTTTTTTGTCGTCTCTCAAAAGTCCCCAGGTGTATCGCGGTTTCCTTCGCTGATTCACGCGTGTGAACGCAATCTTCACGTTGCCATGTGACGAACAAAAGTGAGATCCTTCAAAGGCCGTTATTCGCTCTGAAACTTCCCTAGAGACACTCGATAGTTCAAAAAAAATTCATCTTGAATGCGTTATACTCAAATTGTAACTTGTTTACAACGATGGACAGCTGATTTTAACAGGTTTTGATATTTCAGGCCACCTTAATATACAATTGCTTGAAATATGTAAAATAGGTACGATGGAATATTCCAAAGGAATATTGGTAAAAAGGCTGTCAATCGTGAGATAGAATTAAAGTAAGTTAAAACGCCACCATATCACTCTGAGCTCCCGAGGTACTTAATTCATGGGCATAAAATACACCGTTTATCTACAAAAATTGTCAGCATGACGTTGTGCCAGCCAATGTCAGAGTACATCAGATGTGATGGCCTTCGGCGACAAATGCTACATGATCAAAATTGCTGAAGAATCTAACTTTGTTGAACACACGTCACCATCTGAATATGCTTCAGCAATTGTGCTAGGTCAGAAAACTGTATTCACTCACAATCGGGTGTTTTGTTACATGTTCCATATGACGTCAGATGTCACGAGAGATACTGGGTCACTCAGTTTTGCAACTCACACGGGCATGTTGTTTGGTCAAATAAACAAAACTGTTTTCCCGTAAGTCCCATTATTAAAGAAGTTCTGTGTTTAACTAAATTGTCCATGTCCATTAAAAAGCGTAACGTCGTCACAGGGCACAAAATTTGTAGGCCACTTTGCTTTATACGCGCATAGATACGCCTCAGAATGTCATATCTCTTCGACATATTTCAACTCTTTACAAATTGCTTAACTGCTTTCAAACTGTAGTTCCTAATTTGCTATAAGTAATAAAATTTTCAATATTACCAATACCAATCTTGCAACAATAGACTTTTATCTTCGATTGTCATGCTGGCGTTGATGCCATAAAATATATTGTAATTCGCTTTTCATCTTTATATTTACGACGTCACGCAATCATTGTCGACTGGCAACCACCACCCACTCATATGATACGATACCGCAAAATATAGAGGATTTCAAGCGTCAAGTATATTCTTCCGAAAAACATTAAAACAGGGTATCGTAAAAAATATGTAATCTGCATTCCAGCGTAGCTCAGAAATTTTTGAAACTTGTTTTCGTCTTTTTGGTTTTATTTAGATTTGCTATCGCCCATTCAGCTCTAATTTTAAAATTTGTGTGGAATTTTTGAGAGCTATGTCCGCAAGGTATAGGAACCGAACCGTTGCATTACATAAAGTTATCACAGGTAATCTTGAAATAATTTACCCTATGCGGCAAGTCCCGAGTACACAATCTTTGGTCTGTAGATCTCATGTTCCGTATATCATCGCATGCTTATGAGAGGTGAAAACTCTAGTTTCTCGAGTGGCGAGGACAACTATTTATGACTAGCCTTGTAACCTTTCTGAACTCATACTGGAATCACATGAAGTTAGCGGGCCTCATGCAATTGCTTCAACTGGAAAAGTGTTTTCAGCTATCCAGCATGTGGATTTGACATGCTGGTTCCGAGCATTCAGGATACATGTAGAATGTCACCTGAAAAAAGGAGGACGAGAGGAAAAAAGAGACGCGTAGTCTATTGTATCTAATGGAAGCCGCGAGCGAACGTACTTGGGCATTCTGCAAGGATTCTTTGATTTTCGAAAGCCACTGTCGTAGGCCTTGTATCGCTTTTCAACACGAGACAGTGGTAGGATGTAAAAAGGGTCGCAAATGGCGTCAGCACCCACGTGACAGTTAGAGCTGAAGGGGTTGCATTATGAATAGCTCGTCTGAAACTTCGATTTTGAATATATTCAAAACAGAAAAAAATATCAAAAGATGCCGTATGTTTCATCGTGAGTGTCTGGATATGCATTTACTCTTTGTAACTTTTTTAACATGTCAACAACATGCTAGTCAGTATTATTAAGGTCGTAGGACACTCATGATGATATCAAACGTAGCGAGCAAACAGGCGCACGGAGGATGTCCAACTAGAAAGTTTTTATAAATGTTTTAGAGAGTCCGGTAGTCCAGTCCTTGAGGCTGTAAATCCGGTTTAGGGCGGAATGAGAGTGAAAAAAATGTATTGAAACAGGGACTCGATAATATTTACCGTCAGCAAAGATTGATTGACGCATAACTGTAAGGCACAGACTGCTTACAATACCTTGGCATTTGGAAAGAAACGGACATCCCCACGAAGAAATTGAACAACTTGAATTTCAAGTGTATTGATACTGGTTTGATATAGGAGTAGGCCTACAGCATTGCAGATTCCGTGACGTATTTGAAAATAGTCGCATCCGAAAGAACACAATTTTGAGAAATGAGTAGGGACAAGAGGTGATCAACAACATGAAATAATTTTCGCCACCGAAAAAGAACACACGAAGTACACCCGAGACTTTTTCAAATCGCTTGCACGATTTTATTATCAAGTGTTGTGTTGGACAAAACATTACACTAGAAGTGGAAACTTTGAAGCGACGTTTACAAGGCAGCAGATTCGAAAGTTCCATTAAAAAAAGAATGGTTGAGTAGAAATGTCCATGTTAACAAAATATCAGTTAGTCCAGATACTTACTTTGAAAAACCTCGAACCCATCAAAATAAGGTAACCTTCAAATATCTCTATTGTAATCACTTATGATCATCTGACACATATTTTCAAAACAATATTACCTTCATTTGAGATTTTATTTCTGGTAAATGTGAAACTTGTCGTGACCAAAGGGTCACAGGAATTTTCGCAGTTCAAAGACTGATCCTCTAAAAATATCCCAGTAAATCCCAGTAGGCTTGTATTTTTTCTTGACTTTTGCACCGCAATCTTTTAATCAGCATAACAACTCTCATGGCATTATTATACAAAATTAAAGAGATTTTC
Source organism: Ptychodera flava (assembly GCA_001465055.1). NCBI lineage: Eukaryota > Metazoa > Hemichordata > Enteropneusta > Ptychoderidae > Ptychodera > Ptychodera flava. The sequence continues at coordinate 79,627 of LD357736.1, forward strand.
CACAAGTGCAAGATGTTTTCTTTTCTTTAATAGCAGCTTAGAAAAATATATATTTATTTACAAAACGTTCCGCAATGCGGTCGGCATTAATTGCTAGAAAAAGCCTTTGCTTTACCACCTATATTACTTTGTGTTTGGCTCGCTGTATTTCGTACTGGATGGGTGCGCTTTGGTTTCAGGGAGAGGAAAACTCTTTGAAAATTTTAAAGCTTGTAGGCCAAAATCCATACAAAGTTAAGTACAAAATATGATAGCCTCAAAATTTTTGTGAACTATATTGACAATGTCGATCAAAACAAGAGAAGACACCAGCATATAATTAGCATGCAATTGTCAATGGTATACAAACTGGCGAGTGTTAGATGATGAATACTCCCATGACACGCGAGTCAAATGAAAGAGAAACACAAATAACATTGAGTCGCATCGCTGTTCTGACGAAAAGTTCACCACATTAAAGGACCAATTGCTGTAAACTTTTGAGTTTTCCCCTGGTTTGTTTTTTAAGGTTAACTACAGTTCTACTCCCCAAAGCATGATGAGATACACAATATTCAGCGTATCAACTCAGCATGTTCAAGTTTAAACTGCATTGTTATTGTTGATCAGTGAATTCCTCGCCTCGAATTCCTCCTCAAATGTAAACCATAAAAGTGCCTGTTATTACCATCATCGTAAACCACACACCCTTTTACGGCAACAGCTTGGCGCTACCCGTTTTGCGTAGGTCCTCGAGGGGAAATCATGCTCTGGCTCGAGAGAATGGTTATTACACGCATAGACGTTGTTGTTATTCATAGTCGGTGTTTCAACATGCTCTGGAGAGTAGAACAAGAACTTGCAATAGACATACGAAACAAAATTAGTGAAAACAGAAATCATCAAATGTTACAGCAACTGGCCCTTTAAGGAATCTCCCCGGGCAACAGCCCTCGATAGAGCACGTCACAATATAATGTAAAACACTAAATATTTGTTTTCATCAAGACATAACGCACATGAAAACACTTTCATGGTAGAAAACTTAACTGGTGCTGTGAATGTGGGCACCAAGTATCGAGATGCTGCAGAAACCACCTAAATGAAAAAATATGAGTTTGAGGAGATAAATTTAAAATAGAAAATTTTTGTTTGTTACAAAAAAAGGTCGTGTTGATTTTCACAATTTCATAAAAGTAAGCAACGCGGATATCAGCTTTATCAGGTTACTGAAGTTGCACATCCAACGATGGGATCGTTGTCCATATATACTAATGTGTCATAGGAATTCCAATATTTCACAATCTCCACATTGCTCCCTGTGTTATACTCTCTCATAAAGTAACTTATAGGCACTGATTATTCAATACTTTTAATTGCCAGCCATTTTTTTTGTTTTTGATACTGCTGTAGCTTCATACACTACATAAAACCGCCGGAAAACAGTCATGGAATATAGAAAACACCTGCCGGTCTCATTTTGGGTACTAATGTTGCCAACACAATATCAACAGGAATTTATGTAAAGTACGCTATATGAAAACACGCATTTCGTGATTGTTGATTGGTTCACAAATTCCAAAACAGATCGGTAATCTTGTCGTGTGTCCAAGAGATCACGCAACAGGACTGATGCAATCCGTTCTTTAACCCTTTCACCCCCAGTTCCCTGCATACAGGTCCAACTTTACCATAGAAAACAATGGATTTGGGACAAACCATGGTGGTGAAAGGGTTAAAAACATTCATGTTACGACACACATCTATTGCTGAAGTATAAAAATTCATCTGACGACGGTTTAGGAGATATTTGTACCAGATGTTACTTCGTAATGTGGTAGGTCGTGTACAATATTGCCGTATGTTGGTAGGACAAATGTTTTACGAATTGTGTGAACTACAGTCGTCTTTTAAAGGGAAACAGTCGTCGGAATTGCGCCTGTGCGAGTTTCTTGTTTACAAACAAAGATTGCATTTCGTGCACGATATCTAGATGCACCTCATCATAGCTGCAACATTTCAATTATACGATGTTGATTATGACAGACATGTTTTGACTTTCATCAATCACCATCGTACCTTGGATACAGTGTTTAAATTGGTCGTATGAGTCCCATACGGCATTTGAGCACAGTTAATTATGGCAAAATTGGATCATCGCTCTGTAAAAAATGCGTCACACAAATAAAGCCTCTTCTTAACCATTACAACACTTTCTGAACTTGAAATCAAGCAATTCGTGTCCACATCAAAATAGCGCCAAAATTTTCATAGATATTGCTCAGGCGGCGAGGTATACGCCATCTTCAAAGAAAAATAAACGAATCATGTCTCTTTAAATATTTTTGACCTTTTAAAATTTAAGGAATGTTAAAACACAGCCGATATTTGTACATGAAGAAACACGCAAATAATTCAGCATGACATGGCGGTTAACGAGACTTTGCTTCAGAATACAGAAACCACACCGAATAAAGACGTTAAATAAACTTTTTATGAGCTGATGATATGTTTTAGCGGTCGAGTGACTTTTCACATAACCCCCTTCGTTTAATCACAAGCCGGAAACTCAGCAAGAAGCGTCCTTTCTTCCTTTCTGGCCTTCCAGCTCCGAAAAATAACGTCGTTATAAATTGACGAATCCGTCCATACTTGTTGAAATAAAAACACCTCTGAATTTTGTAGAAATTATTGCCATACTGCCGATAGTCTGTATTCTCCGACAATGTTTGGCCCGCTGATACTTACAGAACTAGTTATACAAAATACGGACTCGAAAGGAACCTTTATAACAAAAAACCCTACAATGCATCGACGTTGTCATAGCCATACATATTCTTTGTGCATCAACAGTAAAACTTATTTAAGATTGTTGGTGTAGCGTGACTAGCGCTACCCTGTAATACTGCTTCTCTTGTATAATCTGAGTGTTATAATATCGCTCCATAGCAAGGGTTTGAAACCCGTTTTGTTCGCTCTCGTCACACAGGAGGCTTCGGAGTGTTTCTTGCAAGTATTCCGCATTGCTGCAAGGATAGTTGACAGACACTGGAGAGACTTCACCACACGCCTGCCAGTTGTCGCTTGACTTTGTGTCAAAACGAAGAGTTAAATTCTTCCCTCTGTTGTGAGAAGCATTACCGTCTGACAGAGAGAACTGGCCATGAATCTCATCAACTGGCATAGGCTACAGATGAACCGAAAAGTCAGCGTCGGCGACGGGAGTCAGAACCTTGTATACTGGAAGGGCAATGCACTCCAATCATTACTGAATGTGAACACCCGAAGAGAGCCGAAGTACCGAACCACCCACGAAGCTAAATATTGCCAAAATTACAATGGGAAAATATCACA
>LD357736.1:87959-98747 GCA_001465055.1 Ptychodera flava
TTAAATGGAGTAGAAGAAATACGTGTACGACAAGAACCCTCTCAGCTCAGCAAGCAAGAACATCCTTATTGCTAAAAAAACCAAAGTTGTAAATAAAGTCTGAGTTTGTGCAAAGCGACTAATTATCACGATGAAAATGAAGACGGTGAAATATTAAACCTATGATATTGAAGACTGTGAAATATTAAACCTATGATATAATGTTAGAGCCACCGATCGTGAATTCAAGGAAAAAATTGCACGAACACCCACTGCCGGATATAAAGCACGATTTGGTCATCTAAAACTCAACAACTTCAACTGGATAACACGGTGCCGTAATGCCAGCTTTGGATGCTGTCTATCTTTTATCATATCATAAGGCTAACTAGGTTTTACGAAACTGAAATTTGATATTTAGAGCTGTGAACGTGCTCGGCCCTGGGCGCGTAGGTGGACTAAGGCTTGGGAATCCTTGCTTATTTCATAACTGAAGTACAAGGCCTACGGTACAATACACGTGACAAAAAATGCATACGTCAGTCATTCTGTTGTGCATGTGACGCAGTGTGCTTTTTCCTTTATATTTTTCATCCGTAGTAATATCACATCTGTCAATCATTGACGGTTGCTTAGCGACAGTTGCCCGCTGTATTAATTGCAGCCTAAATCAAACTCAATGCTTCTTGGTTTTGAGTGGACGCAGTCGATGATCAAACATAAAATGTACGTTTCAACCTGGTACTGCAGGGATATTAATAATTGCTCACGTTAATATCTACCCATAATTAATTAATCAATAAATGAAATATATCCACGTATGCAAAATTGAAATTGACTTACATTCATACAGTATGGCAGCCAATATTAGTGAATATTTTTATCAAAAGAAATGCAGTTTGCTAAACATGTAAACACAATTGATTGGTAGATTTCAAACGTGACAAATTGCAAAGAAGTGTACGACTAGTTTTGAAACCCTTTTTCGAATCTGTTCTTCAGGTAAAATAAATGGTTGCCTTCATTGCACCTTCGTCTCTTGTTCATCATTTGAAGGTGACGTGCAGGTATAAATGGTCATATACGGCATGGCAACGAAGGCTTCATTGTTTACAGATTGCGTTGCCAGAACTCATGACATTCAACACACTGCCATATCATCGCGTGTGGGTCGAACTCGAAAGAACCTTTTAATACTGAACACTCACGTTGGAAGAGTATAAAAATATGATATCCATTAACCTGATAAACTCCTCAAATTAATGCATTGTAATAAGACCCTAAGGTCATGTTTTAAAACCGAAGACTATGAAGTGATTATTCTCTGATCCAGTTAATGTTCTCGACACAGTGCACAGAGGAGACTCGTAGCTACAGTACAACGTAATGCGCATCAAATGCCATTAAACTTCACCCTACGTCGGAAAAGAAGGGCGACAATCGCCTGTGTGGTTAGGTACACGGCGGACGGCCCCTGTATTCCGGAAAAAAATTAGAGGGGCAGTCCGCCGTGTACCTATAACCACTGGAGACGCTGTGAGAAAGACATACAACATGCACGTTCGGACAACTCGTTTTTACGGGTTTTTGACACCACTCACCCGGGGGAGTCTTTTCCTTGCCGTCAGGTTCTCCTCTTTCCCGTGAAACCACGGACGAACACGTATCGAATTCGCTCTGCTCGCCGTATGTCATCCTAGCCATGCGTATTTTGTGTGAGCTCGAGCCACAGCCCATAATTGCAGTTGCTTTAATGTAAAAAAAAGTCGTGTGGAGGTGATGAAGAACCAGGTCAGTCTAGCCAGTGGTGATGCGATCTGTCAAACGATGACGAATACGATCAAAGCGATGGATGGATTTCCTTGCCTTTGATGAAGAGAAAAATGAATGCAATCAACACATAATGGTCATCTCTGCATACTTTGAGAAGCCACACAGCTTTGAATGATAACGCTGTTCCATGCGAAACATGCACGATATAAACCACCTCATCAAAGTGAGCGATGACATCCTCCCCACAACTCCCGGCGACAGTATCCCAAGCTATAGTGTCGGTAACCCGCCGTGGCAGCCAAATATATCTCGAAAGTCCACATTCGATCAGGATTCACAACAAGCAACAGTTTGAGGCCTCCATAATCGCTGGAGAAAATCCACTGCGGATACAAATGTTAGCGGATGGACACTTCCTCGCCGTCTGCGCAAGCCGTAACCACTGCGTATGAAACCGAGATGAACAGAACTATAGAGTAATGATTTTCAGGAGTCCCCAGTGCGGCGTTTCTGTAACCCAAATACGGCGACACACATGCCGTGCGCGGCCTATTATTATATCGTCACCCCCGATCGAGATCCGACAGGCATCCGACAGCCGATGAGTGCATTCGATAACCTCGCAAAAACGTGACGTTCAACAGAGAAATCTCAACATGCTCTCGCTCAGCCAATAGTTGACATGCACCAGAAGGGCAGCGTCGAGTATCGAAAGTAGGATTTCACAGGTACAGAGCAGTATGACATCGTCAGCGGCGAGGCCATACAGATATTACGCTCCACACAGTCCACAGGGCTGTTCAATCAGAACATTTCGTAAGAGGCGTACTCTCGGAGGAGTCGCGGAGGCTACTGTTGTCCTGGTAACTGATTAGTTTCCGCTTCGATGCTACGCTACTGTATGTAGTCATCTGCGAATCACAAGGCGTGTTATTTTTTTGTTCCTTGTAACCTTCTAATTGTTTCACAATATGTTCCTTTTCCAGGAATCGCCTTCCACATCTTGTTCTATTGTCACCCAGTCGAAGCTATTAAAAATCGAAATTTCATGAGTTAACTAACCTCCTTGATAGTTGAACCTTTGCGAAATTTGCTCGCGACGAACGGTACATTTGACCTAGTACTTTGTCGGCAAAAAGGGTAATTGATGATAGTGATAATGAAGATGATGCGGATGACGATTGTGGTGATAGCGGCGATGATGATAATGATGATGAAGAAGATGATGATTATGATGATGGTGGTGGTGGTGGTGATTGTGTGGTTGTGATTGAGATGATGTTGCGGTGATCGCGGCAGATAGAAGAGGAATAAAGACAACGTAACGTATACATAAATAGCGAAAGATAAATAGAGAGAGAAGCATATAGATAGATAGACAGAGAGAGAGACGGACACTTTTAGGTCAAATCACAATGATTACGCATAACGTTCTGATTATCTCACATCAGTTGCGGCTCAGCGCATTTATTAATTACCCTTAATCGATAAACAGGGACAAAATGTTGCTCAACGCAGGGGTGCGATTGTTGTCATGATTCACTAAATACATATACCGTTGAACGGTTTGTTTGTCTGTGAAAAACAGACTAAAGTTGCCCTTTAGGCCTCATTAAGCATGCAAATGAGGTAGGTTAAGAAATTCGGTTGCCAAGGTAACCGTTAAGTGAATCGTGAGCAGTCTGCTGCAATTTGCTTCATGTTGACAGAGTTCTGACATTTTACGTTGTTGATGCCTTGCGCATGCGTGTAGCATCGGTGAAAGGTTTGCTATTGGTATCTTTGTTGACGATAGATAAAACTTCATTTGACAGAGACATTTTAATCAGAGCTTTACAGATAAGCCTTACGTCTTTCTGAAATCTTCATTTAGATCGTGTGTTTATATGGTAGTGAATACAGAGAGAGAGAGAGAGAGAGAGAGAGAGAGAGAGAGAGAGAGAGAGAGAGAGAGAGATGTTGTGACGGGTAATTATGGGCCATGCATTTGCATCTGGATACGGAGATGTGACACGATCGTACTTGATTACGTATGGTGGGAGCGTTAGCATGTTTATATGGCTGTGGTAGCAAAAATATGAATTCAATCTGAACTGAGGTAATCTTTCTTTTCTTGCACTGAACAACCTTTGTTTACTCTAGTGTCTGAGTTTCATTTACACAGACGGTGGAGAAATCTTTATTACAATATTTACGACCCAAAGCACAAATATTATCGCCGCGCAGCATATGCTGAGAGAAGGAGGCTCATAAAGCAAGTTGATATTAAAATCTGCAGAAATACCTTTTGCCCAAACGTGTTTTGTGACAAGCAATGCTGTCTTGGCACGCATTGTTTTGCTTACTGTATTTGCTTGCTATACGAAATGCTGTTAGTGGATCATTCATTCGTAAACAGCCAACTGAAGTCGAATGGTTGCCTGGAGACGAACGCGTCTGTGTTGCGTCATCTGGCCAATGGTGATTATTGTTTTTTAGGATATACTTTCAACATTTGAGGGAAGAATAACTGGTCAGGGCGAGGTGAGAAGTGAAAAGGGGCGAAAATCAACCACATTTGAAGTGAATGCACGCCTCGATCTATGCTTTGTTTTTTCTTATCTATTAAAAGCGAAATGAACTGGTGTAAATGTTAACTTTAAATTGTTAAAAGTGTGTGCTCCTGTAATTTCTGATATTCCCACTTACCTGTACAATTTGAGCTTGCGGTTTTCTGTCTTTCCTAACGTTTTCAAGTGTGCGAGAGTTGTTCCTTTATACAAAGGGGGAGGTAATGTCAGTAACATGTTAAATTACCGGCCGATTTCAGTTTTACCGGCCCTTTCTAAAATTTTTGAGAGATATTAACATAATCACCTTTAATTATTTGATACGTACAAACTTGCTTATTGACATACAGTCTGGTTTTAGAAAAAACTTCTCCTGTCAAACGGCGTAAATACGTCTCACGGATGAAATCTTGCAGAATATGGACAAGGGGTATATGAACAGTCTTCTTTTACTTGATTTATCTAAGGCTTTTGACCTTATCAACCACAATATTTTATTACAGAAACTGTCTTGTTATGGTTTAGCAGAAACTGTTGTTGCCTGGTTCACGTCTTACCTTTCTAATCGCCAGCAATTAGTCAGTTATCTAGGTTGTTCATCAGAGAAACGTAATATTACAGCTGCTGTACCACAAGGGTCAATCCTAGGTCCGTTGTTATTTTTGCTTTTTATCAATGATTTATCATTATATGCCGATACTTCAACTTTAAACATGTATGCTGATGATCAAAATTTACTGGCAAGTGGAAAATCTATCGAGGTTGTTATTGAAAAAATGAATAATTCAGTTTTGCCAATTTCCAATTGGATAACGGCAAATTCAATGCGCATTAATTAAAGTATCTTCTGGTAACGACTTCTCACAAGTTGAATTGTTTAAAAGAGTCAAACAAATCGTTGTCTATTTGTATTAAAGGGCCATTATTTGTAACTATTGACCATTTTTTACCTCGGAAAATTCCATGTTGGAGGCTCATATTTGTTGCAAAATGTTGCTTTACGAAGAAACAAACATTATTAGTGATGTTATAGCACATAAAACTGCTAATTTTTGTTCAAACGTGTTGCCCTTCCGAGTTCGTTTGTTGACGTCTGGCATGCTCAGCGTGCTGGGGAGAACGCAGATATGGTGACGCCGCGATCACGCGAGATGTACAAGTTCACGTTTATTGTGGGATCAAAACAACATTGCGACGTGGATTGCCAGACATCTGGCTACGCAACGTGCTCGGACGATGGACTACGACGTAAGTACCGGGCATAAGTAATGAATATTTATTTTGAAAATGCTGTAAATGGTTCGCGCAGGTGCAGCGAAGAATGCCTACGTTGCAATCCGCGTGTCAACAGAGTTTGTATTTCTGTCCGGACAAAAATTGAAATTTTCGTTGTAAAATCACATGTTATTTAGTTGTAGGGCACGTAATGTTTCCGAATAATATGCGATTCTCTGTTATTTGACAGGCTATTCAACATGAGCCAGTGATCATTTCAATCAAAACTAACGGAAAAATCGCCAGAAGATACAGCTAATGGAACTTTAAAGAATATCAAGTTAAACTGAAATTTTTCGTAGCAATCACGGAAAAATATTAGTAGTGACTATTGATGAATGCTTATCATGGAACGACCATATAGAATTTTTTTGTAAGACTATTAGTAAGAGAATAAGTCTTTTGTTAAGATTACATCCTTTTATTCCGATGAACCATCGTCTTGTTTTGTATAATGGATTAATTCAAAGCACAATTGACTATTGTTGTGTTGTATGGGGAAATACCACAGCAAAAAATTTTGACAAAATTTTCATATTACAAAAGAGAGCGTTACGTATTCTGTTTGAATTGCCTAATGATTACCCTTCAGTCAATTTGTTACCCTTCAGTCATGTCTGTTAGCCAAAGAATTGTATACTTTATAGCAGTGTTAACTTTCAGGTGTATGACTGGCAGTGCTCCACATTATCTGTCGAATTTATTTGTTTTTCAGAGTAATGTCCATTATTATCAAACGCGCTCGATTTCTCGACAGGATTGTTATATTCCGAAATCTGCTTTAAATATTGGACAACGGAGTTGTCATTATCGTGCAACTAAATTATGGAATTCACTGCCAAATGATATTAGATTAGCTTCGACAATTGGAAATTCCAAGGTGCTTCTGAAAGAATATATAACAAAGAACATTCCGCTGTAATCTTATTTATTTATTCTTACCAGTTTTGTGACTTGTTAATTATCGAGCCCCGGTGAAAATTACTCATTTGAGTAACTCGGACGCTCATTAAAAGTGTAAATAAATAAATAACTAAATAAATGCTAAATTGAGTTCGGGATTAATATTGTGTATGTTCATTTTTCCCATTAAACAATAATACATATGTGGTAAATATGTTCGTATACTGAATACACATCTATGCAATACATGTGTTGATAATGATAGAGGTACCTTTATAATCTTGTCAGGGAATGAAGGGCAGCGCTAGCGACCTCTCTTTCAGCCTCTGTGGGTGCATCGCTTGGTCCTCCACCAATGTCCTTTACGGGCTTTTCACATTCTCTCCTTTCGTGTCAAAATTGCATTATAACCTGCATTTTTCTGTATTTCTGTATGTGAGTATTTCTTTATTTCTATATGTATGTATGTATGTATGTATGTATGTATGTATGTATGTATGTATGTATGTATGTATGTATGCATCGAGCAATTTGTGGGTAAAGAGTTTTTGAAGGGTATACGACAGGACCACAACTTCGTGCAGATTTTGTCCGCTATTAACAAAAAAAGACTGTATACAACGTCCAAATTACCGGGACAAATAATATTTGACAGTATCGGAATAATTTTGGGGTGTTACTATGTTGATGCGCTAAGACGAGCTGTTAGACCAGCTCAAAATGCATTGAGATATTTTTGTTCTTTTGAAGAACAAAGGGTTAAAGCTACATCATGAAATTAAACATTCGTGCTGTCTTAGGGGGCCTTCCGACAGTTTTGTGAATCAACTGAATCTCCTGAGACGATTTCGTAGAAATTCTTCGAACTGGGTCCAGTAGTTGTACATTTTGCCCAACCTAACTTTCTCAATCCTGTTGCGACGTATATCTTTAAGTAATTTTCTAAGTAGTCAATTTTCGCCTCTATAATATGACATGCGCCTCTGATGCATAAAAAATGGCAATAGGCAAATATGTCTGACAAATAGGAAATACATCTCTCAACTTGTCAAAAAAATCGTACAATACGAACGTAATTTAGCTTGATGAACAAGTAAGCTCTGCAAGTTGCTAATAACAACCCGCCAGGTATAATGCATTATCCAGTCAAATCTTTCGTGCTCTTTTTTTAAATTACCAGTAATAAAATGACAAAGATTAGTGTAACATAAACGGTCAGATTCATATAAAATATCTCTCTCTCTCTCTCTCTCTCTCTCTCTCTCTCTCTCTCTCTCTGCATAGTGGTTTTCTATCGTTTCTAAATGCCAGTAGCAAGACAAAGATGTGAAATTTGAGTAACAACCATATCAGAGTAATTAAAGCGTTTCTCTTTAATATCTATTCACAGACAGCTCTGCGATACCGCATTGAGCACCGTATTCTCCTTGGAAGACTCACAAACCTTTGTGAATGTGTCTGTATGTACGTATGTATTTACGTATGTACATTTATGTTTTGTCTGTCTATATGTATGCCCGAGTCATCATGATTCACGCATGGCATTATGATCCCATGATAATAAGTGTGAAATATCCCATTCACAGGGGAACTTGGAAACCTGGTTGTTTTTCTTGTTTATGTTGTTGTAAAATAGAAGGAAGAGTGCCTTCTTTCGCCCGGTAGTGCAATCTTGAAGGACGCCTGTTGTTGACAACAGACAACAAGCCGGGACTATGGGAGTCACCCCATGGTGGCGCTGTGTACCCGACTACTGGGTCGTGTTAACCAAAAATGCTCGCAACGCAGTTTTGCTTTCAATACGTGTCAGTAAGAGTTTATACTGAGTATGTGGATAGATTTACCTCTAAATCAATTTTTTAGTGAAGATACTTCAAGAAAATCATTTATAACAGACACAATAAACAGCTAATGGTGTATGGTTAGATTTACTTGCCTCAAAGGATTCTGATCGCAACCATCATGTTTTAGTGATATCATTGATGTTCTTGTGGCGTCATTCCATGCGTATAAACTAGAGTGACCTATCGTTTCGTCAACGTGCAGTACGTATTTTTTAGATAATATATGGTGATGAAAGTGCCCAATCTTAACGCAGTGAAGCCAAAAGTGTCCTGTTGTCGATGATGTTAATGTGATTGATTCAGGTAATCGAGATCAAAATCGCTTTTGTAAATCAATTTTGTAGATGCCGTTGGAATTGCCTTTGGCTTTGCAACAAACGTGTTCTGGTTCTGTTTTTCAAAGACCTTTCCGGTTGAAATGTATTCCTATACGATGGAATGGGCCTCGGGGACAGATATTTTGACTCTCAACTTTTTTTCAATACTTTTCTGGTAGGCTGCTTGTATGGAATCATTTTAAAACTCTTGAGCAAGAAAAAAATTTCACCGCCTCAGTCTTCCGAAAATCGAAAATTTTCTTTTCCCATAGACTTAACCTGGAGAGCGGCCATTTGAGTTTTACATATTGGTAACTGATTTACGAAACATTGCACGGTGACCCCAGATTTTATCGTTGATTTGATAGTAAAAGTTGAAAGTTTCACTGTGGAAAGTTTGAGCGGAAGTTCATGTCTTTCACTTCTGAGGACCAATCCACAAATACCATTACTCGATGAATATGCAATGCGTGACAACATCGGTTTTAACTGACTCCCATCATGCAACCTTGCCGACAAAAAGTAAAATTACATATTTTCTGCCATATTGTTACATTCACTTACAGTCGAAAGGCACTGGGAATAATAGCAAATCGTTTTATTTTTTGCAAAATATTTGCATGTTGTTGACATAAACTGAAACAAAATTTATAGTGGCAAATACCTCTCCAAGAATTACCCGGCTAAAGGAAACATTTTCAATGATACGACCTTATAATAACCTTGTTTCAACTCATTTTTCAACACAATCCATTTTTCTTTTACTTCAAATAAATCATGTTAGACCGGGAAGAGAATGAAAATACATGAGTAAATCCTATGGTGTCCTGAAATCCAAACTGGCAAAAGTTAACTCAGTAGTTATGTTCTCGTAACGAGTTCACTTTTGCAAAATGCAATGTACCATCCGAGAACTGTTGGCGCCGAATGCCGTCACCAGTCAACCAGTTGTTGGTGCTCCTTATGGGGCAGCAGAAGATTGAGTACCTGGCTAGTACGATTTAGGTTTGAACTCTCTCACCCTAAAGCTTTTGTAGATCATCAAATTTTTTTCAACGGATATGTTCGCCTGAAAGGCATTGGAGTTCTCTCAGTCATGAAAGTTATCTACCCTGGGCTATTTCTAAAACACATACGACATAAAATTTACTTTTGGCTATTAAAATGTTACACCAACAATTTAGTGTTAAACATATCACTATCTGTAGTTTTTAATGTACATGCATACTGAGAATCAAACGATGATGCTTTTAAAAAGGCGTAGTTCTTTGAGCAGATATAAACTGGTATATCACAGAGTCTCAGAAATAGATTTCAGTAGGGGAAATGCTAAAAAATAAATAAATTTAAGCTTTTAATCCTTGATTATATAATGTACATAAATAGAAGGAATGATTGTGGCTTAAAAAATGTTTCGCTCTTTGCGCTTTGGGCTTTAATGCCCATGACCATCCATACTAATATATTTAGATCAGTAAGTATGGTGTAATGAAACTGACTGGTTGGCTTGATTGAACTTAAAGGGGCAGTCATCAATCCCTGGTTCTAACATCAACAGTTGTTTACATTGATTGTTAATGTGATTTTGGTTCTTTGTTCTGATACAAAACTTGCCTCTTTAACAAATTTTTGAACCCAGTGATATCCCTGCATGAAGCTTTTGAAAGCAAATTCTGTTCAAAGCGACAGATATTATTGGTATACAAAGTAAGCACTTCTACAAAAACTTGATTTTCTGGACCAAAATGTCAATGTGGACTGCAAAAGACGAAAAGTGGTTACACGTCTTCCTCTCCCAAAAAACAGCCCTGTCTTCAAAATTTGCCAATGGCACAAGGTACATGCAACCTCAGTACAAAACTGTGAACAGGACAATTTATAAATGCCATTTGTGGGTCCAGTTCATTCAGAAGCTGCCATTACTGAAAGGATACACATTTGACAGAACAAAATTGTTTTTCTTTGAATATATGACACTTTTTCACTATCCGAACAAAAAAATTGAGTCTCGTCATCTAACGTATATTGCAACTTGCCCTTCTTGGTGAAAAGTAAATTTGTGTAATCAACGCATGTATTTGATTCAGACCATGCTTGCAGAAGATACATTTCATGTGGTACTAGAGTTTGATTGTAACTCCTGATGTA